>SZWC01002504.1:22614-47086 GCA_023375785.1 Penium margaritaceum | reverse complement strand
TGCTGTAGAAGATCTGGATCCAGCGCGGACGTGGAAGTCGAGCTCGATGACACGCAAGTCTGCACCATGACCTCCATGTCAGGATCAGACTCACTCCCCCTCGACCCGACTGCGGATCCTGTCGCTACTGTCGCATCACGCAATGCGCGGTGACCACACTCCCCCTCGACAGGTACAGCAACGGAGGCCGAGGAGGTGGAGGATGTATCAACACCGGCGCGAGCACGCCGTGTACAGCGCTGACGACGACGTCGCAGAATCACTCGACTGGAACGACTGCTGGAAGACAAGTCATCGCGGGGTGGCGGCGTGGTCACAGCAGAGTGGAGGATCGAAGGGATGGTGTCAGCCTGGGACTGGCTGGCAGTTGAAGCTGAAGGGACACCATCGGAGGAAGGAGGAGATGATGGAGGAGATGTGGTCGAAGAGGCCGTCGACGAACGAGTAGCAGAAGCACGCTCAGTGACAACGAGGTCACAAAGCCGCTGCACCGTCTGCCGTAGGCCGCGGATCTCGGCGAATATGCTCGCCAGAGGTCCAGCTAGGGGATCTACCAATGCCGGCAGATCCGCGTGCTGTGGAGGACGCAGGCTCGGACGAGGCTATAGCCAAGGTGGATGCCAGCCGGGAGGGCACGTCCAACAGCGACGCCAACCATTACGTCCATCACCACAGTAGTAGCAGGCGAATGCGCAGGGCGCCTGCTCACACGTCCGCGCACTCATCTCGTGCGCTGGACGATGGATAGGTGCCGAGGGCACCTACTCCCGGTGGTAAACACCAAGCCACGGGAGAGAATGAGGTCCGCAGGTAGTATCACTCCTGGAGGTCACGGCGTCCGGGTCAGCAAACGTNGAGGAGATGTGGTCGAAGAGGCCGTCGACGAACGAGTAGCAGAAGCACGCTCAGTGACAACGAGGTCACAAAGCCGCTGCACCGTCTGCCGTAGGCCGCGGATCTCGGCGAATATGCTCGCCAGAGGTCCAGCTAGGGGATCTACCAATGCCGGCAGATCCGCGTGCTGTGGAGGACGCAGGCTCGGACGAGGCTGTAGCCAAGGTGGATGCCAGCCGGGAGGGCGCGTCCAACAGCGACGCCAACCATGACGTCCATCACCACAGTAGTAGCAGGCGAATGCGCAGGGCGCCTGCTCACACGTCCGCGCACTCATCTCGTGCGCTGGACGATGGATAGGTGCCGAGGGCACCTACTCCCGGTGGTAAACACCAAGCCACGGGAGAGAATGAGGTCCGCAGGTAGTATCACTCCTGGAGGTCACGGCGTCCGGGTCAGCAAACGTGACCAGACGGGAAGAGCTGCACTACCACATCACACCCGGAGACGAGAGTCTGACTAGCTGCGGCGACCAATGCTGCTGCCACGAATGGAGCGAAGACTGCTCCAAGACGAGGAGGGGTGGCGGCTGCAGGTGTGGCTGCTGCTCCAAGCGGTAGACGACCCAGCCCTCGGAGACGGTAAGACTCGAATCCGCCGTCGATCCTTCGGGGTGAAGTGCGCGCACCAATCCACGGGCCCCAGGGAAACGCCGGTCCGGGACACGTCTCGAAGTAGAAATAGCCGCCGACGCACAATCCGTCATCAGCTGGGAAGGACGAAGTAGAAACGTAGCTACAAGTGCCCCTCATCAAGTAGTCGTTGCAACTCCACCCACCACCGCTGTTGCTGCCACGAAAGCTGCTGCGGCTGGGGCGGTAGGATTTGGACGATTCCCCCCCACCTTTTTTTATTTTCTTTTTTTATATATATGTATTCTCTTTTCGCGCCCTCACCCTCCTTTTTTTTCTTGTTTACCCCTCAGCCTGAGGCGCATCCCCTCCTTAGGTTTTTTTTTTCCGTATACCCCCTATTCTCGATTGCCCCAAAAATGGGGCAATCAGTAAAATAGGGGGAGAGAGGGGGGGGGAGGTCCGGCCCTCCCTCCTGTGCACTACTCGCTCGCTCGCTTGCTGATCGAGCGAGCGAGAGAGCGAGAGAGCAACGAGGGGGGGGGTCCCTTCCGCCCCTCTGACCCGGCCCCTCCGTCGGTCGGCCGACGGGGCCGACGGGGCCGAGGGGACCCGCGAGACCGACGGGCCCCCTCCGCAGGGCCCCTCGGAGGGGGTTCGGCGGGGCCCTCCGAGGGCCCCCTTGAGGAGGGGAGAAAGGAGGGAGAGGGGGGGGTGCGAACAGGTCGACAGGCCCCCTTAGAGCCCCCCCCTTTCAGAGGAGGGCTGCGAGGCCCTCCTCGCAGCGGCAGCAGCAGCTGCAACGGCAGGTGCAGCTGCTGCAGATGTTGCTGCTGCTGCTGCTGCTGCTCTGCGCAGCAGCTGCTGCTGCTGCTTGCTGCTGCCGATCTGCTACTGCCTTGCTTTTTTTTCCTTCTTCTTCTTTCGCTCTGCACGCCGTTGCACGCTGCACGCTGCTGCTGCTGCTGCTGCTACTGCTGCGGCTGCTGATGCTGCTGCTGCTGCGGCTGCTGCTGCTGCTGCTAAAGTTGCTGCGGCTGCTGCTGCTGCTTCTGCTGCCGATCTGCTGCTGCCTTGCTTTTTTTTCTTCTTCTTCTTCTTTCGCTCTACACGCCGTTGCACGCTGCTGCTGCTGCTACTGCTGCTGCTACTGCTGCGGCTGCTGCTGCTGCTGCTACTGCTGCGGCTGCTGCTGCTGCTGCTGCTAAAGCTGCTGCTGCGGCTGCTGCTTGTGTACGCTGCTGCTGCCAACACGTGCTGCTGCTGCCAACGCGTGCTGCTGCTGCTACTGCTGCTGCTGCTACTGCTGCTGCTGTGCGCGGCTCACCACCCCTGTGGCGTTCACTTGCAGTCGCTTCGCGCTCCCTCACGCTGCTGCCGGCGTGGCGCCATGTGGCGCGTTCTCTTAGCATTCCGCCCACTGCTGCTGCTTATGCTGCTCACACGCCCCCCTGTGCTCTGATACCAAATTGGAAAACAGTTTTAGGGCATGCAGGCCCATGCAAGCACGAGCATGAGCTCTGTGTGTGAGTGCGATGCAAGACGGCAAGAAGTTGGCTAAGTCTGGAACGCTGAATATAAAGAACAAGGAGGGTTTACAAATGAGCCCCTAGCGGGCTTAAGTAGGGGCGCCGGCAGCTAGCCGCACCGGGCCCCGTCACCCCCGCTGAGCCAGAACGGGTCAGCGGGGAGAACACACTGCATACACCACGATAACAACAACGGTGGTCTCCTCGAGGCACCGGAACAGCTCTCCGAGTACCCGGGTCTCGACCATCGAGAAAATACGAACAGTGCCAGAAAACCTCAGAATCAGCGTCCAGTCATCACAGACGGCTTTCCGAACATCGGAAGCCCCACAATAGCCATCGGGTCTCCTCGTCGCACCGGTACTGTCAACCGGGTGCGCGGGTCTAAACCCACCGAGAAAACTCTCCTACCTCCTGACAAGCCCACATGGCTGCCGGAACGCATCGACCGCGTCTCGCCGGCGCTGTCGTAGGTGCTGGAGAAGTCTCGGTGCAGTCCGGAAGCCCGTCGTGTCGTCACGCTCTCCTCTGCCATATACCCCGAATGTGGGTATATTGGTAAACTAGCAGTGTCGGTCGTGACGGGTGGAAGCCACACAAACCAACAGATGCAGCGTGCGGGCTTCCACGCTTGTTGCTTAAGTCAGCTGCCCCCTCAGTCTGCTGCTCTAGAGTCTAAGTCTGGAAGCTCTGGGTTTTGTTACTCAGAAACGCACGCGCCAGAGTTAGCGCCAGAAAGCAGCTGAAAACTGATAATGACTGATTAGGAATGAAGAATGAGTAGCAATGGGGGACCCCTCCAAGTTCTAGCCCACCCCCCCCCCAGCTCTGTAGAGCTTGTTACTCAGTTCATCAGCCAATCAGAAAATAGCTCAGTTCAGGCTGGCAGGTTTTCTCGGCGAGGCCTGCCAGGCAGCCGACAGCCCAAAACCCGGGCGTCGTCCGTTTTGCCTGAAAACTGGACCGATCCATAATACCAACGTTGCAAACGCAGCCGTGTGGTCAAAATCTGCTAGAAAAATAGTAGTGAGGAGTTATGACAGCCTAAACCTAGATAGTGCCCACGATGGTTTATGCTGCCAAACAGGGCCATGCAACATGCAACTGGGACCCTAGGCAGTGCATGACGACGCAAGCATGACAGTACGTGCTGGGCACATGCAGACAGCGACTGCGGCGGCAGTGACTGTCGGCGGTGCGACCGCTGAGGAGGCCTGCCGATGGAGCTGAACACGTCGCCGGAGAGAGGAGGCTCCAGCGAACCGCAAGACGACCTCAGCGTGCGTGAGCTCCACCGGACAACACTCCATCGGCGTCGAGTCTCGCCGTCAGTCATCTGCACGCCGATGTACACAAGCCGGGAGGACACAACAGAACACAATGAGCACAAAAAACCAACACTCCCTCATGACTCACAGGCACAGTGCACATGGGCGGGCAGAGACACGGTCAACACACGGACTCCCCAAAGACATGCAAAAGTGTAGGTAGAGACGAAGAAAGCAAGTCACGGACGCACACCGACTGAACTCACAGTCTTCTTAAACGAGTCCCGCTTCAGTGCCTTGGTGAGAAAGTCAGCCAGCTGCCGTGCTGACTCAACCCACACGATGCTGATGCTGCCGTCATTCAACAAGGAACGCACATAGTGATACTCAACATTGATGTGCTTTGTGCGAGTGTGATGCACACCGTCATTGTCTGCAATGGCCATGGCACTCTCATTGTCACAATGCAAGGTGATGGATGCGACAGACTTACGCAACTCGGACAACAGACGATGCAACCACACGCTCTCACACGCGCCTGAGCCAAGGGCCACGTACTCAGCCTCAGCAGTGCTGCGTGCAATGCACCCTTGCTTGCCGCTGCGCCAGGACACAGCTGTGCCCCCGACCAGAAAGATCCAGCTAGTGCGACTCTTACCGTGTGGACTGCCGGCCCAGTCGCTGTCAGTGTAACCCACTGCAACGACGGACGGCTGACGACGGAACATGAGGCCTCGCCGAGGGGTCGAGATGACATAGCGCAGTACTCGGATCGCGGCCGCAAAGTGGAGGTGACGCGGCTCCTGAGAAAACTGGGCCAGGAGGTTAACGGCGAATGCGATGTCTGGACGCGTCATCGTTGCCAGGAACATCAGTGACCCGATGACCCGCAGATACGTGGTCACATCAACTGGCTCCCCCACAACAGCTGGGTCATGACTCTTCAACTTCACCTGGCCATCGGGTGACATGGGTGAGGAAGCGATTGGCACGAGGGGCAAATCCTCGGCGAAGCGGGCTGACAGGGTCTGCACATAGGTAGCCTGGTGGACATGCAGGACGCCCTGAGAGCGATCATGCTCGAGCTCCATGCCCAGGAAGACTCGGGCAGAACCGAGATCCTTCATCTGGTAGGCAGCGTGCAGTAGGTCCTTGACGTGCTGGATGGCTGTTGCGTCTGGTGACGCAATGAGGAGGTCGTCGACATAGACCAGGACCGCGGCGAAGGTCTGACCTCGCGGGCTGATGAATAGTGCGGGGTCAGCAGTGCTGCGCTGGAGGCCGCCACGGAGAAGCGTGCTGCTGATCTCCTGGTTCCAGCACCGAGGCGACTGCTTCAGACCATAGAGGGCCTTCCGCAGCCGCCAAACTCTCGCAGTGCCATCGTCGAAGCCTGGGGGCTGCGTCATGTAGAGCTCCTCACCCTCTAGTGAGCCATGGAGGAATGCGTTGCTCACATCCATCTGATGCAGCTCCCACCCGTGCTGGGCTACTAGGCTGAACAATGCCCGGCTAGTGGAGAACCGGCCAACTGGGGCGAAGATCTGGTCGTAGTCGATCCCAGGGACCTGAGCAAACCCCTTTGCTGTGAGACGGGCCTTGTACTTGTCCAAGGATCCGTCAGGCTTCCACTTATGCCGAAAGACCCACTTGGCACCGATGGCCTTCCGACCTGGAGGGAGGTCAACGAGGTCATACACGTGGTGTTGTCGGATAGCGGCGAGCTCCTTGGCATAGGCAGCATCCCAATGTGCGGCCTCAGGGGAGGCTCGAGCTTCGCGTAGGGTGGAAGGGTCCTCTGGGCGCACTGTGGACCGGACTGAGAGGGCAAGTGCATCACGAGCCCCAGGTGGGATGCGTGCGAGTGCGGCCACGACAGCATGCCGATGCTCGTGAAGAAGCATGGCGTACCCCAATGCAGAGCCCGGGTGAAGGTCTACGATAATGGCAGAAGTGGTCAGGCCGAGAGCCTTTGTGCCAGGGTCTCCACTCACGACCGTGGGAGTGGAGGAAACACGTTGAGCCACAGGGGGTCAAGGCGCAACGGAACAAGGAGCGACAGTCTGCGCGCTCACAGTTGGCCGAGGTCGGAGGCTGCCGCCTGGGCCACGTGTGTAGCGCGGTCGGGCAGAGGATGGTGCTGNACGGAGGCGGACGGTGCTGCTGGTCCGGAGGAGCCAGTAGACGCAACAGGCGCTGCTGGGCCAGGGGAGCCAACGGGCGCAGCTGGGGCTACCGGCCCAGAGGGGCGAGTGGACGCACCTGGGGCTGCTGGCCCGGAGGGGACATCGGACGTGACTGGAGACGTCGGCCCGGGGGGACCATCGGAGGCGGCTGGGACTACCGGCCCAGAGGGACCAGCGGACGCGACTGGGGCTGCCGGCCCGGAGGGACCAACGGACGTGACTGGGGCTGCCGGCCCGGAGAGGCCGGTAGATGCGACTGGGGTTACCGGCCCGGAAGAGCCGGCAGACGCGACTGGGGCTGTCGGCCCGGAGGGGCCAGCGGCCGCGACCGGGGCTACCGGCTCAAAGGGATGGGGTGATGTGTCACTCGGAAGCGGCAGGACGGAGGACGGACTCACCACTCCCCCACGCGACGGGAGGGACACGGACGAGCCGGAGCGGATGAGGTCGCGGGGAAACAGGTCCTCGAAAAAGAGGGCATCGCGGGACTCGACGATGTAGTGTCGGGATGGGTCCCAGAAGCGCCAAGCCTTGGACTGACGAGACACACCGAGAAAGGTGCAGGGGCGTCCGCGGGGGACAAGCTTGCTACCCTGCTGTGGGGCGGGCAGCCACACAACGGCTACGCAGCCCCAGACGCGAGCCGGGCGGAGGTCAGCGCGCCGACCGCACCAGTGCTGATAGGGCGTGGACTGGCGGGGAAGGGGACCGTGAGGAACTCTGTTCCAGACCCAGGTCATGTAGGCCATGGCCTCAAAGTAGAAGCCATCGGAGAGACCGGACTCGACCCGCATGGTGCGGACGGCGTCGGCCATGGTGCGGTTCCACCGCTCGGAGACGCCATTCTGGGCGGGTGTGTAGGGCGCAGACGTCTCATGGCGAATACCGTGGGAGGCGAGAAAGGTCGTGGCCTCACCCAGGTACTCGCCACCGCGATCGGAGCGAAAGTGATGTAGGGGGCAGCCACACTCGCGCTCCGCGAGGACAAGCCAGTCCTGAATGGTCCGGGCGACATCGCTCTTCTGCCGAAGGCAGAAGACCCAACGGTAGCGGGAGTAGTCGTCCGTCAGAGTGAGGACATAACGGCCATGCTCGCCGACGAACTCAGTGGGGAGAGGGCCCATGACATCCGAGTGGACAAGGTCAAGGGGGGCGGACGCCCGTGAGGAAGAGAGGGGGTACGTTGACCGGTGCATCTTGCCCTGAGCGCAGTCAATGCACTCAGTGGGGCATGGGAGAGGGAAGGTCTCCGGATCAAGGCCCTTGGCTGGTTGGGTGCGGAGCATGCTCTCTACTGCGGCAGAGTGGACGTGACAAAGGCGGCAATGCAAGAGGCGGGTGTGCTGAGGAGAAAGCGTGCTGGTGACGAACACATGACCGGTCGCACCCGACGGGGAGGAGACGGGAGGGGAAGAAGCGAGGCGGGGAACGTGCCACAAGTTGCCACAGGCGGTGGCGTGCAGTACGACAAGACCCGACGGACGCAACGACACAGTGCCGACACCACGTGAGTGCACAACGTCCATGCTCATGCGGTCAAGAGCAGTCACGGACAGGAAGCTGAGCTCGAGACCAGGGACGAAGAGAACATTGGTCAAAAAGATGTCACCGGCCGGTCCATGGAAACGAACAATGCCTACTCCACGGACCGGCAACACCTGTCCGAAGCCCGTCCGAACACCGGAGACATCGCCGACGGGACCGAGCATACTGAAGGCCTCGCGAGATGCCATCATGTGATGCGTGGCCCCGGAGTCGATGATCCAGGTCTCAGCAGGGTCCTGGACAGGGGTCGCCAGATCAGTCACAGTCACATGGCAACACGCGAGGGACGCGGACACAGTGGACGGAGGCGCGAAACGAGACTGCCAGTCGTCAAGCCATGCAATGTCGTCAAGGAGTGGGGTGGATGAGATCACAGGAGACGACGAGACAGACGAGGAGACTGGACACGACCGCAGCTCAGTCTCAGTCATACAGGGATGGACGGGAGGGCAGGAGGTGATGCAACTCGCACTTCCCTGGGGAGGAGGGTAAGGGAGGCCAAGCTGGAGCGCGATGAACTGCTCCAGCTGATGCTCTCGGGATGATGGCCCAGGAGTGTAGATAGAATGCGGAGTGATAGCGTCGGAGCCCGGGTAGTAGGGTGACGGGGCCAACGAGGGCAGCGGAGGTGTCGACGGCTGAGGGTAGAACTGCTGGGCCGTGTACTGCGGGTAGTACTGCTGCGGCGCGGGTGGTTGCAGGACAGGCGGAGTCGTCGGAGTGGGAGCAGTGCTAGACGAGGTCGAAGTTGTAGGACCAGCAGCAGCGACGGCGGCAGAGGCGAGGTGGCGCTCCCGCTGGCGTCGCATGGTTGCGATGACGCGGGCCTCGTCCGTCGGAAGAGGGCACGTGTACCATCCGTGCCCACGCTGGCCACAGTTGTGGCAGACTGAGCTACTACCGCTGGTACCGGTCGACGACTGCTGCTGCTGCCGTTGCGATGGACCCTTGCCCTTCTTATTCCGGCTTTTCTTCTTCTTCCCTGAGGGCGATGAGGTAGCTGCGACGGGGGAGGCAACGGCTGCGGAGGCAACGGCAGGGGTGGCGACGGTAGGGGATGCAAGGGCCTTCGCGCGATGGAGCTGGGACTCCTGGCAAGCTTCCTCAATGCAGAGGAAGAGCTCGTATACCCAAGGCATGAGAGTGCCCTGGGCCTCCATGGTGGTGAGGACGTCCTGAGAATAGTGGACGAAGACATCAGCGTATGCGCCGGTGGCGCCGCGCTTGATGGTGGGGAGCGCGGACAGTGGGGGTGGAGCCGACTTGCCGAGTCAACGGAGGATGTCCTCCGCTCGCTGCCAGTAGGAAGTGACCGTCTCGGCCTCCCCCATGTGAAGGGAGTTGAACTCCCAGAGCAGGCGGCTGATCTCAGCGTCGCTGGACAGGCGATGGGGTCTGGTGAGAACGTGCCAGGCGGCTGCCAGGTCTGGGATGGCGCCAGTGGTGAAGTCGCCGAGGAAGGGCTCCAGGGCAAGGCGGGAAGCTGGAGGGGCGACAGGTACAAGGGCGCGGACGGCGCGACCAGCGTCATATAGCTGGTCGGCCTGGGTGGAGTCGTAGGGGAGGGTGTAGTAGGCCCACAGACCCTCCCCCTATGCCCAGATCCGGAGCTGAGCTCCCAGCTCCGGAACTGCTCGCCGGCCTGAAGCGGCGGTGGCGGCGTCTCAAAGTCCTTCTGCCTACGGCCGGCACCCAGAGTGGGGCCAAGGACGGAGGTCACTGTCTGCCGTTGGCGCTGAGTCTGCTGTTGTGCTAAGTAGTACGTGGCGGCGGACACCGCGGGGCTAGCGTGCCCTGGAGGGACGAACGACGGCAGCGCGCTGGTGGCGGTTTGGGAGGCGACTGGCTGTAGCGCCGCAAGCTGCTGTGTCAAGGCGGCGAGTTGTTGCTGAAGAGCAACAAGTGGGTGAGGGGTGCCGCCAACGTTACTAGTGGGCTGCTGCTGCTGCACGCTGCTACTGCTGTTGCTGCGAGCTGCTGCAGCCAGATGTTGCAGCCCGCTGCTGCCAGCGAGCAGCAGCTCGCTGCTGCTGGGCGAGCAGCAGCCCGCTGCTGCCAGCGAGCAGCAGCTCGCTGCTGCTGGGCGAGCAGCAGCCCGCTGCTGCCAGCGAGCAGCAGCTCGCTGCTGCTGGGCGAGCAGCAGCCCGCTGCTGCCAGCGAGCAGCAGCTCGCTGCTGCTGGGCGAGCAGCAGCCCGCTGCTGCCAGCGAGCAGCAGCTCGCTGCTGCTGGGCGAGCAGCAGCCCGCTGCTGCCAGCGAGCAGCAGCTCGCTGCTGCTGGGCGAGCAGCAGCCCGCTGCTGCCAGCGAGCAGCAGCTCGCTGCTGCTGGGCGAGCAGCAGCCCGCTGCTGCCAGCGAGCAGCAGCTCGCTGCTGCTGGGCGAGCAGCAGCCCGCTGCTGCCAGCGAGCAGCAGCTCGCTGCTGCTGGGCGAGCAGCAGCCCGCTGCTGCCAGCGAGCAGCAGCTCGCTGCTGCTGGGCGAGCAGCAGCCCGCTGCTGCCAGCGAGCAGCAGCTCGCTGCTGCTGGGCGAGCAGCAGCCCGCTGCTGCCAGCGAGCAGCAGCTCGCTGCTGCTGGGCGAGCAGCAGCCCGCTGCTGCCAGCGAGCAGCAGCTCGCTGCTGCTGGGCGAGCAGCAGCCCGCTGCTGCCAGCGAGCAGCAGCTCGCTGCTGCTGGGCGAGCAGCAGCCCGCTGCTGCCAGCGAGCAGCAGCTCGCTGCTGCTGGGCGAGCAGCAGCCCGCTGCTGCCAGCGAGCAGCAGCTCGCTGCTGCTGGGCGAGCAGCAGCCCGCTGCTGCCAGCGAGCAGCAGCTCGCTGCTGCTGGGCGAGCAGCAGCCCGCTGCTGCCAGCGAGCAGCAGCTCGCTGCTGCTGGGCGAGCAGCAGCCCGCTGCTGCCAGCGAGCAGCAGCTCGCTGCTGCTGGGCGAGCAGCAGCCCGCTGCTGCCAGCGAGCAGCAGCTCGCTGCTGCTGGGCGAGCAGCAGCCCGCTGCTGCCAGCGAGCAGCAGCTCGCTGCTGCTGGGCGAGCAGCAGCCCGCTGCTGCCAGCGAGCAGCAGCTCGCTGCTGCTGGGCGAGCAGCAGCCCGCTGCTGCCAGCGAGCAGCAGCTCGCTGCTGCTGGGCGAGCAGCAGCCCGCTGCTGCCAGCGAGCAGCAGCTCGCTGCTGCTGGGCGAGCAGCAGCCCGCTGCTGCCAGCGAGCAGCAGCTCGCTGCTGCTGGGCGAGCAGCAGCCCGCTGCTGCCAGCGAGCAGCAGCTCGCTGCTGCTGGGCGAGCAGCAGCCCGCTGCTGCCAGCGAGCAGCAGCTCGCTGCTGCTGGGCGAGCAGCAGCCCGCTGCTGCCAGCGAGCAGCAGCTCGCTGCTGCTGGGCGAGCAGCAGCCCGCTGCTGCCAGCGAGCAGCAGCTCGCTGCTGCTGGGCGAGCAGCAGCCCGCTGCTGCTGCTGCTACTGCTGCAACGGCGGTGGCTGCTGCTGTATGGGCGGCGGCTGCTGCTGCTGCAGCGGTGGCGGCTGCTGCTGTAGAGGGGGCGGCTGCTACTGCTGCAACGGCGGTGGCTGCTGCTGTATGGATGGTGGCTGCTGCTGCGGCGGCGATGGCGGCTACTGCTGTAGAGGCGGCGGCTGCTACTGCTGCAGCGGCAGTGGCTGCTGCTGTATAGGCGGCTGCTGCTGTAGAGGCGGTGGCTACTGCTGCTGCAATGGCGGCGGCTGCTACAACAATGGCGGTGGCGGCGGTAGCTGCTGGTCCTGCGGCGGCGGCGGCTGCTGCTGCTGCTGCAGCGGCGGCGGGTGCTGCTGTTGCTGCTGCTGCTGCAGCAATCGCTGCAAGAAAGGAGGGGTGGGGGTCCCCCCATCAGAGGAGGACCCCCCCTCGCCTGGACTACCAGCCATGGCTTGGTGTCTGTTTTTTTTTTCCTTTGTGTTGCTGCTTCAACAAGAGGTTGGGGAGTGGGAAGTTTACCCACTCCTCTGGCGTTCCCCCTTTCCCCTTTCACCGTCCTTTTTTTTCTTTTTTTTTTGTGTTGATGATGTCAGTAGTGACGTCAGCAGTGACGTCCGTAGAGGGGTGCTGACGTCAGCAGCAACGAATGTTGGGGCCGCCGTAGCTGCTGTTGGCGCTGATGCTGCTACAGCTACTGCTGCTGCTGCTGCTGTTGTTGCTACTGCTGCTGCTGCTGCTACTGTTATTGCTGCTGCTGCTGTAGCTGCTGCTGCCGTTGTTGTTGCTGCTGCTGCTGCTACTGCTGCTGCTGCAACTGTTCGCTGCTGCTGCTGCTGCTGCGGGTGCTGCAGCTGCTGCTGCTTGTGCTGCGAGCTGCTGCAGCTCGCTACTACAGCTGAGTGTTGCTGCAGCTCCTGCGTGCTGCAGCAAGTGCTCGCTGTAGCTGCAGGCTGCTGCAGCGAGCTACGGGGGTGGGGGAATTTTTTTGTTGTCTTTTTTTGTTTTTTGTTTTTTCTTTGTCACAGCAGGCAGCAGCCCGCTGTCTGCTGCGAGCAGCGGGCTGCTGCTCGCCCAGCAGCAGCGAGCTGCTGCTCGCTGGCAGCAGCGGGCTGCTGCTCGCTGCTCGCTCGCTACGAGCAGCGGGCAGCAGCAGCCGCGGCTGGCAGCTGCTGCTCGCTGCTGCTGCTGCTGGTACTGCAGCTGTCGGCTGCTGCAGCCAGATGTTGCAGCCCGCTGCTGCTGCTGCACGCTGCTGCAGTAGCTGCTGCAGCCCGCTGCTGCTGCTACACGCTGCTGCAGCTGGTGCGTGCTGCGGCTGCTGCCTACTACTGCTGCGAGCTGCTGCAGCCAGATGTTGCTGCTGCTGCACGCCGCTGCTGCTGCTGCACGCTGCTACTGCTGTTGCTGCGAGCTGCTGCTACTGCGGGCTGCTGCTGCTGCTACTGCTGCTGTCGCGAGCTACTGCTGCTGCGGGCTGCTGCGAGCTACTGCTCTGCCTGCTGCTGCTGGTGGTGCCAGTCACTGCACCTGGGTGACGTTGCCGCGTTCGTCGTCACCTACAGACGTCAGACGCCGCCTGCCGCTCACCTCCTCGCGTCACTCGTGGGGGTCAGTGCTGCCGAAAAATTTTGGCAGTATTTCCCTTGGCCCAGTGGCCGTGGGAGAAATTCTGACGCCGCCACCAGGAGGGTCAATGCTGTCGGATATAATCCGGCAGCATTTCCCCTGCACTGGCGCGTATGGGAGGTCCGCCGGCGTTGTCTGGCACCTGTTCACCAGTCTTCTGCTGCTGTTGCTACGCTCTGGCTCTGATACCAAGAAGGAAACTATGCAGCAGGTTGGGGCAGCAACGTTGTTGATGCAGCGTGCGGGCTTCCACGCTCGTTGCTTAAGCCAGCTGCCCCCTCAGTCTGCTGCTCTAGATTCTAAGTCTGGAAGCTCTGGGTTTTGTTACTCAGAAACGCGCGCGCCAGAGTTAGCGCCAGAAAGCAGCTGAAAACTGATAATGACTGATTAGGAATGAAGAATGAACAGCAATGGGGGACCCCTCCAAGTTCTAGCCCCCCCCCCCCCCAACCAGCTCTGAAGAGCTTGTTACTCAGTTCATCAGCCAATCAGAAAATAGCTCAGTTCAGGCTGGCAGGTTTTCTCAGTGAGGCCTGCCAGGCAGCCGACAGCCCAAAACCCGAGCGTCGTCCGTTTTGCCTAAAAACTGGACCATACCATAATACCGACGCTGCAAACGCAGCCGTGCGGTCAGAATCTGCTAGAAAAATAGTAGTGAGGAGTTATGGCAGCCTAAACCCAGATAGTGCCCACGATGGTTTATGCTGCCAAATAGGGCCATGCAACATGCAACTGGGACCCTAGGCAGTGCATGACGACGCAGGCATGACAGTACGCGCTGGGCACATGCAGACAGCGACTGCGGCGGCAGTGACTGCCGGCGGTGCGACCGCCGAGGAGGCCTGCCAATGGAGCTGAACACGTCGCCGGAGAGAGGAGGCTCCATCGAACCGCGAGACGACCTCAGCGTGCGTCGGCTCCACCGGACGACACTCCATCGGCGTCGAGTCTCGCCGTCAGTCATCTGCACGCCGATGTACTCAAGCCGGGAGGACACAACAGAGCACAATGAGCACAAAAAACCAACAACATGCAATGCCATGGATGCAGAAAGCTTGCCTTACTCAACTCGATACAACCAAGACAAGGTGAGTGGGGAGCGAGCGTAACTAAGTCAACCGGTGAGCGTGCCTCACTCTGGGCATCACACCTGAGCGAGTGCACACCGCCACCCGGGGGTCGAGCCCGACCGGTCGGCAATTAACAGGACAGCGGCTACTCACCAATTCACGGGTGAACCCGGCATGGTGGCCCCCTAAGGATCAGCACCTGGGACATGCAGCTCCCCCAGAAAATACTCAAGGCAAGCAACATGATGCGGGGCACGGCAGGCAGAATGTACGAGCCCTAGCATCTCCACATCACAGAGTCATAAGAGGCATGGGGAGTCAGACAATGGCAAGATGTGTCTCAGAGGGAGCCCCTGGGTAAAGCTGTAACAGATGCAAGAGGACGCCAAAGACTCCTGTCAGAGCTGGCACGTCAGTTGCTTCCCCAGGTTGAGCCATGTCATTCAATCTGTACAATGAGATGCACAGTGTGTGATAGGCAAGAGTGCACAGAATTGTGAGTGGCCAACGAACTTCAACACTCCCCCATGCACCGCAGCCAATCAACCCATACACAGAAGAGCAACACAATGGAGATCACAGGAGGTGATAACGGCACGTTGAAAGTCAAACAGCCAACCAATCAGCCTGGACAGATGAGACCAACAAAATGGACAGCACTCTTGAACACATTACGGGTGAGGGCCTTCGTGAGGAAGTCGGCTCTCTGAGACCGTGTGTCCACCCAAGCCACCTGGACAATGCCTGCAGCAATGCACTCGCGAACAAAATGGTGCTCCACATTGATGTGCTTAGTGCGTGAATGATGTATGCCGCTGTTCTCGGCAATGGCCTTAGTGCTTTGGTTGTCGCAGCGAAGAGTGATGCAACGAATGGGCACACGCAGTTGTTGCAGCAAGCGACAAAGACAGACAACCTCACATGTGCCTGCTCCAAGTGCGACATACTCGGCCTCGGCGGTGCTGCGTGCAACGCACCCTTGCTTGCCACTTTTCCAAGAGACTGCAGTGCCACCGACAAGGAAGATATAGCCTGTCCGGCTGCGGGCATCGGTGTCATGCGCCCAGTCACTGTCTGTGAAGCCGTCCACCACGACTGAGGGCTGTGCACGGAAGTACAGTCCAATGCGGGGGGTGGAGAGGGCATAGCGCACAACCCGCAATGCAGCCTCAAGATGGCGCTCACGGGGGCACTGAGAGAATTGGGAAAGGAAGTTCACGGAAAATGCCACATTAGCTCGGGTGGTAGTGGCGAGGTACATCAGTGAGCCAATGACCCTGAGGTAGTCGGTCACGTCGACTGTCTCCCCCAGTGTGGACACCTCCCGAGACTTCAGTAAGGACTGACCGGCGGGTGTCATGGGAGTGGATGCAGTGGGAATGGCTATGAGTAGCGGGGAGAAACGCTCCCCCAGGCTGCGTACGTATGCAGCCTGATGGACGTGCAAGGTACGTCGCTGACGATCACGTTCGAACTCCATGCCAAGGAAGACTCGAGCCGGACCAAGATCCTTCATTTTGTATGTTGACTGAAGGAGGGCCTTGACCGCCCTGACAGAGGTGACATCAGGGGAGGCGATGAGTAGGTCATCCACGTAAACGAGGATGACGACAAGTGGCTTAGTGGGATCACTGAGGAACAAGGCAGGATCCACAGGGCTACGTTTGTAGCCACCCTTTTCAAGGGTCGCTGTGATCTCTTGGTTCCAACATCATGGGGACTGTTTCAGGCCGTAGAGGGCCTTGCACAAGCGCCATACCCGGTTTGTTCCATCTGAGAAGTCAGGCGGCTGCACCATGTAGATCTCCTCATCCAGGCTGCCATGGAGGAAGGCATTGTTGACATCCATCTGCTCAAGCTCCCAGTCATGCTGAGCGACTAGGCCCAAGAGGGCTCTGGCCGTGGTGTATCTACTAACTGGGGTGAACGTTTCGTCAAAGTGAACACCTGGGATCTGGGAGAATCCGTTTGCAGTGAGGCGTGCTTTGTATCGTTCAACTGTGTTGTCAGAGTTAAGTTTGCGGTGGTACACCCATTTAGCTGCGACTGCCTTGCGACCAGGAGGTAGATCCACGAGTTCATACACGCCGTGTTTAGTGAGCGCATTGAGCTCGGCCTTCATGGCCTTCTCCCACAACGATGAGTCGGGGGCCGTGTGAGCTGCCTGTACAGTCAGGGGCTCAGGTGCCAGAGATGAGAGACCAGCGGTAGCAAAGCACGTTGCAACGTACCCAGCCACAGAAGACGAAAGGGCGGAATGGAACTCCTCCTCAAGAAGGGAGTACCCAAGGCCCGTGCTGGGGTGGACGACAGAGGCCGCAGTGGACAGAGCAGAGGAGGCAAGGCCAAGGGCCCGAAGGCCAGGATCACCAGAGATCACTGGGTGAGACTGTGAAGGAAGTGCCCAGAGGCGTCCACCACGAGTGTAGGGTGACACCGGTGGGATAGACGGTGCACGCGACGAAGGAGGGGGAGAGGCAGAATGCGGCTGGGCAGGCTGGGGTGGAGAGGCCATGACATTGGGAGCACGGGGATCAGACGGCGACGAGAGCACGAGCGGAGGAGTGACAGCTCCAGGGGGAGACGCGGAGGATGCGGGGGAGACTGTAGTAGGTGACAGCTGAGGAGAATCCGCGGTCAAAGGAGCAGAGGACTCAGTGGGAGAGGAGGACTGAGAGGGAGGAGACGGCAGGGCTGAACCTGACTCGGGAGAGGAGGGTGCCGAGGGACGCCCCGACGGGAGAACAGAGGGCCCAGAGGGCAGAGGACCACCCCCACCTGGAGAGGGCGGAGAGAGGGAGCCACCAAAACGCGAAGAATTGCGTTCAAAGAGATGTTAAAAAAAAAGGGCGTCACGAGATTCCACGACACGGCATCGGGAGGGATCCTAAAAGCGCCACGCTTTGGAGAAGGGAGAGACGCCCAGAAAGAGACAGAGGCGACCACACGGAGACAGCTTGCCGTCTCGTTGGTCTGAGGGGATCCACTCAGAGGCAAGACACCCCCAGACCCGGGCAAGTCGAAGATCAGCACGGTGCCCAGTCCATCGCTCAAAGGGAGTGACGGTGTGAGGGAGAGGGCCGTGGGGGACACGATTCCAGACCCAGGTCATGTAGCACATGGCCTCAAAGGCAAAGAGGGGGGATTGCCCAGAGGCGGACAGAAGAGAGCGGACCCCGTCTGCAAGGGTGCGGTTCCATCGCTCAGAGAATCCATTATGTTGGGGTGTGTAGGGAGCAGTGGACTCAAGACGGACACCACGAGACGTAAGGAAGCAAGAGGTGGGACCAAAGAACTCACCCCCACTATCGCTGCGAAAGACACGCAAGAGGCGCCCACAAGCACGTTCAGCCTGCGGGAGCCACGACTCTAGGACCTCAGTGACATCGCTCTTGTGACGGAAGGCAAACACCCAACGGTAGCGAGAGAATTCATCAGTCAAGCGCAGGACGTAGCGTCCAAGGCCACCAAGAAAGTCGTGGGACAGGGGACCCATGACATCCGCGTGGACGAGGTCAAGAGGGTGTGCTGTAGTGGACTCAGACGTGGAAAAGATAGACCGGTGCATTTTGCCGCTGGCATAGTCGAGACAAGTGGACGGGCAAGGGGGCACGAACGTGGCGGTGTCAAGGTCAAGAGCAGGCTATAGGCGTAGAAGACGCTGGATGGCAGCAGTGTGAATGTGATAGAGGCGGCGGTGTAAGAGGTCAGCATGGTCAGGAGACAAGGAGGGTGTGACGTGCACAAGAGCAGAGGCAGCGGAAGACGAGGGTAAAGTGAGCGGAACACAGAACAAGTGATCACACCGCACGCCACGAAGTACAACACGGCCGGGCGAGCGTAGAGAGAAAGAGGCAAGGCCGCGACTGGAGGAGAAGTCCATGCCCTGGTCATCAAGGGTGGTCACAGAGAGGAGACTGACTTCCAGGTCAGGCACGTATAACACGTCAGACAGGTAGACAGTACCACCAGGACCGACAAAACGAACAACGCCGACACCTTGCACAGGAAGCAGCTGGCCAGAGCCAGTGCGAACAGAGCGGACGGACTGAACAGGACCGAGAAAGACAAAGGAGGATCGACAGAAGGTCATGTGATGAGTGGCACCGGAGTCGATGATCCAGAGGCCAGGGGAGGCACGAGTGGAAGGGAGAACAAGACATACAGCAACAGTGTCACGGGCAGAGGAGGAGGACGAGGAGCCAAGACATGTGGGAAATGTGCGAGACTGCCATTCCTCAATCCACCCACAATCATCAGACAAGTCCCCCTAAACCCGGCCAGAGGTGGCACCACGAAGGGTGGCCTCAGACTCACAAACAGACACACGACACTGGCCATTCACACTCTCACCTCCCTGAGAGCGAAGGTGAAGTAGTTCAGCCAGCTGACGCTCAAGGTTGCGCTCCTCATCATGGCGATCAGAAGAGCGTTCTGTGGAGCGGTCGGAGGAGCTGTCCGAGAATTGCCCATCGTCACGACCCCAGTGGGGTACATGGTAGTGAGAAGATGGGGGACCGTAGTACGGAGGGTCGGAGGGAGGAGGTATCCAGCCCCAGGGACTGGGTGCAGAGGGTGTCGGATGAAGTGGGGCAGATGTGGTGGAGAGAGCTGAGGCAGTGGAGGACGAGGAGGATAAGGCAACGGTTACTACAGCGGCCGCCGACGAGGCAGCGACCCCAGTGCGGGCCCAGTGGGCGCGCATGGAGGAGGCCAGACGGGCATCGTCACGAGGAGCAAGACACTTTGGTGCAGAGTGTCCGGATGCGCCACAGTTCCAACAGGTGATGTCAGTAGTGGGAGCGGAGTTTTTGCCACTGCGGCCACCCCCACGGCCTTTGTTCCCGCGACCGCCGCCACGAGAGGATCCACCACCATTACCGCGGGAGGCACCTTGCGTGGAGTGTGCCGCTGCTTGTGTCAAGGAAGAGGAGGAGGAGATTGTGGCAGATGAGGAAGAGGAAGACGTGGTGATAGCAGCCAGCGCTGCGCGGTGCATGCGCTTGTTTTGCAAAGCATTCCACCAATCAGTGAGACGCGAAGCAGTGATGTCAAAGAGGGGCCCGATCCCAGGTGGAGAATCGGCTGGGACGGGTTCAGAGGCAAGACGCTGAAGTTCTGACTAAGAGACGTGCAGGTACAGATCCGAAAGTTCGGGAATGAGCCCAGCGACAATGGAGAGACACGCAGAGAGAGGGCCAAGAGCGGCTTTGCCTAGGTCACGCAACAATTGCAAGCTGCGCGTCCAATACTCATCCGCTGTTTCATCCGCACGCATCTGCAAGGTATTGAACTGCACCGTGAGGGCACTTTAGGCCACGTGACCAGTTACTGTTTTGCGATGGCGGATGAGGGCATAGGCACCAACGGGGTCCGCCGGTGTGCCGCGGGTAGGGTTAGCATTATACGTACCGATGTCGTTGAGAAGATTCTCTGGACCTGCGTTGATGAGTGCTCGCACTGCGCGAGCAGCCTCAGTGGGCTGCGGCACAAACGACAATTTTGCGGGCGAGTAGTACTGCCAGAGGAGCTCACCCTGGGCCCACGTGCTGAAGTGCGTCTCCCAGGAGGTGAATGTGAGCTTGGGGGAGAATTGAGGAGGAGGTGTTTCAAAGTCCTTCTGGCGGGCTGGAAGCACAGGACGAGCAGGGGCTACTACGGAAAGAGAGGGAGAGGAAGAGTTGGCAACAGCAGCACCAGAAGGAGCCGACGAGTCTGCCGACCTAGATTCTGTGGTGGGAAGCACTGCAGCAAAGGTGGGAATGGACCGCAGTCGCTCCAGCACTAGAGTAGCAATGGTGGCAGCGAACTCATCTTTTGATTCCTGCCCCCGCAGCAGCTCATCCTCTGCCCTATGGCGCTCTGTCTGTGCCTCGCTAAGGGCGGCCTGGAGAGCCTTTATGGTTTCCTCTGGTGCAGGCATGATGGGAGAGAGGGAATCAAGTCTGGGAGTGAAGTGGGTGAAAGGAATGGAGAGTGCAAGCAGACCAAGGGATGAATGAGAATGCAATACTTACCGCACTGGTGCCGAGGAAGAAGGGCGAAAAGCGGTGGCACCACGGCAGCCGCTAAGGAGAACAGGACAGCCACCCACCCTGCCACCGCCACGGTGAGGCAGAGGAGCCCTGTGGCGGTGGCACCAGCGACTGCAGCAGAGGCCGATGCAACCAAGACGCCGGTGGTGAAGTACGACGTCGCGTCACGAGGAGAACCAGTCGGCGTCAGCACTGCTGTTGCTGTAGATGCTCTGATGGAGCCAACGGAGCTGGAGGTGGTGTCTGCTGCTGTGGAGGCTGCGGTGGCAATCGACGCTGCAGCGGCGGTGATCTGTGTGGCAATGTTTGCAGCTGCTACAGCCAGCAGTGTGAGAGAGGCAGCTGTCTGTGCGTATGCTGCAGCTGATCGGCCAACGGCTGTCTGTGCGAGCGCACGACAGGCCCTAGCCGTTGCTGCAAAGGTGGCTGCGGCACTGGCCGCAGCGTCCAGAATGGCACCAGCCAAGCTGATCGAGTCAGTGTGCACGGGGAGAGCGGGGATGACACCAGGGGCCTCTGGTGCAGTGGATGCCTTAGCTGATCCTGGAGCGGCAGGGAGTGGCTTAAGCGAGGGAGCAGTAGCAGACTCAGCAGGCTGGGAGGGTTGCATTCTAGGTGAGAGAGGTGGTGATGGTGGAAGGTCGTCCGGAGTGTAGACCTGATAGTCGATTTCAGCTTCCTCCCGTTCACGTTCGGCGTCAAGGTCGTCCTGCCAGTAGCTGTGGTCGAGCATACGCACCCACAGCGGGACGTTGTCGTCGTGCGCCAGTGTGAGAGATCGGGGAGACTGCTACGGTAGCAGAGAGGAGAGAAGTAGCCACACGGGGCTGCAGAAGATTCTGTGCAGCGTGGAGAGGTCGGTGCTGAGAGAGAGCAGCTGCAAGAGGACGACTGAGAGAGGTCGGCTAAGCAGCTAAAGTGACGATCGGCGCTGAATAGCCAATGAGTGGTCGAGTGTGGCCGACAGTGGATGACGATGGCCAAGAGTGGCCAAGAGTGGTCGAGAGTGACCAGGAGTGGCTGAGAGTGGCCAAGAGTAGCCGACGGTGGCCGCGAGTGGCCGAGAGTGGTCGAGAGTGACCAAGAGCTACTGAGCGTGGCCGAGAGTGGCCCGGGAAGCGAGTCCGCGAGACGGCGGTGGTGTGTGCAGTGAGCGGGTGTGGGGCTGGAGATGAGGGCCGAGACGGGCAATGGAGCTGAAGTTCAGCACCATGCAGCGATGCAGCGACAACCGCCTCTGCGGTGCGGTCGGCTAAGTGTGACTTGGCCGAAACTGCTTGGGTGTGCACCGAGACTAGTGACCAGGATCGTAAGAGCGGTGGGTGAGGTGCCTCGCCTGCTCTGATACCAGTAAATGCTAAGAACCATCATAGGTCACACGTGTGAGAGCAAGCAGGAGCATGCAAGAGACATGCAACGCCATGGATGCGGAAAGCTTGCCTTACTCAACTCGGTACAACCAAGACAAGGTGAGTGGGGAGCGAGCGTAACTAAGTCAACCGGTGAGCGTGCCTCACTATGGGCATCACACCCGAGCGAGTGCACACCGCCACCCGGGGGTCGAGCCCGACCGCTCGGCAATAAACCGGACGGGGGCTACTCACCAATGCACGGGTGAACCCGGCATGGTGGCCCCCTAAGGATCAGCACCCGGGACATGCAGCTCCCCCAGAAAATACTCAAGGCAAGCAAAATGATGCAGGGCACGGCAGTCAGAATGTACGAGCCCTAACATCTCCGCATCACAGAGTCATAAGAGGCATGGGGAGTCAGACAATGGCAAGATGTGTCTCAGAGGGAGCCCCAGGGTAAAGCTGTAGCAGATGCAAGAGGACGCCAAAGACTCCTATCAGAGCTGGCACGTCAGTTGCTTCCCCAGGTTGAGCCATGTCATTCAATCTGTACAATGAGATGCACAGTGTGTGATGGGCAAGAGTGCACAGAATTGTGAGTGGCCAACGAACTTCAACAATGCTTAGTCATCTGTGCTTAGGGCTGTAACTTTGAGACCGAGGCAAAAGATCTCGATCTCGAAGTCGTTTTTTTCCATATCGGCATGAGATGTCTCATCCCGGGTAAAGAGGGCGAGAAAATCTCATTCCTGTACTGATTTTCATTTTCCTGGTCTTGTCTCAGTCTTGCTCTAATCAGAGAAAACTTCGAATCGTCCTCATTGCATGTGACAAGCAAAACGACAAAGCAAGCTGCTGGAAGTGAAGTCATAGCGAAAATACTTCGCGGCGACCTCGCTCTGACTACGAGCAATGTTTCAGCTACTGTGTATATTGGTTTCGAAGCAAACTCTCCAGTTTAGCATTCAAACCCTAGACTCTAAGGATTACACGTCATTCCTCTGCCACCTCGCCTGACGACTCCAAACCTGGACCACTGGACACAAAGAATCTTCAGAACCAGTCGGTTGTGTTCGGTACGTGCAACGAGCTTACGTGGACATAAAAAGTATGTTTGAACGAACTGAGCAGCGAGAAATCCTCGCAAGTGCAATCATTCGTCCATGAAAACATACTGACGTAAAAAAAAAAAAAGAGAAATGGCTGTTCCTGTTGACCCTCGACAGCCGCTCCTTAACAATGTGCATGTTCGGGTCTCGTCCCGACACATCCATAGATTGCGCCATTGACTGCATGGCACACGTGGCACAAGAAAAGCGAGACACTACCTCGGCACAAGAATCTCGTCCCGATCTCGTGGGACGTAGGTCGTGTCTCGGACTCTCCTCGTGTCGCGCAAGACAAATCGAGGTTGTCGCGCGCGCAGTACAGTACGAAACAATAAGACAAGAAAAGATCGAGATGGTCAAGATCCAGACCGGTCTTGATCTCGATCCAATGGCGCTATTGGTGCTGTGGGTAACATGGGTAACGGTTCCTTGCACATTGTGCCATTGAGCCCTTCCTCCCATCTTACGACCTTCCGTGGTTGTAGACACTGAAGAAGTAGTAATTACATTGTTTGGGCGAGTAGGAGAGGGGGAAAGGGGGGGGAGGGGAAGGAGGAGGGAGAAGGCATGGAGAGAAGATATGTGCAAAGAGCAAAAGCCGTTCTACCCTTCACACTTCCCATCTAGGGCCCAGCAAGGCTCGAACAAGAAGAGAAGATGTTTCAGACCTGTAGAGTTCACTGAGCACACACGTGAAGCTCACTGAGCGAGCACGTGGAGCCACTGAGCTTCACAAAGGGGCAGAAAGCAGAAAGTAGCACTGCAGCACCTGCAATGCCACTGCAATAAACCAGCCATGTGTAACCGGCCATGCGATGGATACGGCAACCAGGCAAGTCATGAAGATGTGCCAGAGACAGGTGTATGCCTACTGCGTCCCAACACGACCGCGCAGCACCACAACACCACAGCACAGACACGAGGTGCGGTGGTTCCCTCTGCAGCCACTCCGCCCCGCAACTCAACGCTGCGCCTGCGCGCCCTGGGGAGAGGCATGTTCGGGTGGTACCAGCTGTACATCCTCACACGAGTTGGGGAGTGTGCACAGAGCCACACTCCGCTGTAAACATGTCTGCCGCTCTTGGACTCACTCCTGTCTGCCACACAACAGCCCAGGGCTGTGGAGGACGTTGGACAAGAGTTTTGGGTGGGGGCTGAGAGGGAGGTGGAGGGGAAGCTGAGAGGGTGACAGCGGCCGAGATGGCAGCCATTACTGAAAGGAAGGGAGTAGGGGCGAGGATGACGCCCATGCCCGAGGTCGGTGGAGTATTTGGCACTTCATGAGACGCTGGGGCTGAGGGGAAGAAGGGCAGAGGAGCACCGAAGCAGAGGGGAAGAGGGGAAGAAGAGAAGAGGGCAGAAGGGAGGAGGGGAAGAGGGGAAGTGGGGAAGAGGTGAAGAACTGAAGAGGGGAAGAGAGGAAGAGGAGAAGAGAGGAAGAGGAGAAGAAGGGAGAAGGGATTTTCACTCTGGCGCGTGTGAGGCACTTCATACGTGGCCAGGGCCGTCGAATGTGACCCTGAACGCGTCGCTGCTGGTGTGCGATTGGCGCGGGAGGGAGATGGCGGCGATGGCGGCGGCGGAGAGGGCGAAGAGAGCAGCGACGGCGAATGCGGGGGAGTTGCCCTCTCCAAATAGAGCGTCCCATGGACCAGCAAGGACTGCCACCACCACCTGCGCATGTGGTTCACACGGGTATGAGGGACACATGTACGTTTGTCCCACATACACATACACATACACATACACATACACATACACATACACATACACATACACATACACATACACATACACATACACATACACATACACATACACATACACATACACATACACATACACATACACATAC
>SZWC01002503.1:205840-223715 GCA_023375785.1 Penium margaritaceum | reverse complement strand
GATGTAATTCAGGGAAGGGTTTGACTAGGGTTTGCGTATAAAACACAGGGGGGGGGGGCTAGGGAAACAAAGCAGAATGAGCGTTTTCGCTTGATCTTGAAAACCGGTGTTTTAGCTTGATCATGATTCTTGCGTGGGAGCAAGAACCGCAAGGGGGGTTAACATACCCCACCTTGCTTTGCTTGATCAACGGCGCATGCCACATATCAAGCATGGTTAAGCGAGTAGGTAGTCTAGTTTTTTATTAAACCGCCAGGCAGGGGATTCATGTTTTCAAGCTCCATGTAGGACTTTCTTGACCCCCTCGCGGAACCCCCTTGTGAGTAGAAGTGTTATTATGCCCTACACTAACAAAATCACAAAGGCATCTTTTGGGTCCTTGGCACTCAAGACGAGCAACACATGCGAGGTAGCGTCGTGAGTGGCTGCTTTAAGAGGCGCTGCCAAAAACTTGGGGGGCTTGGAGAATACCGATGTGTGGTTAAATAAAAGTCCAGCGCCATCGGAAACTTGAGCAAATAATATCGGAACATCGATACGGATTGTGATACTTCTCTCAACCAGTCAGCAAAGTAGTTGAAATTGTGAGAATCTTCTGGAACACGACAGAACAGTTTGGGCATGAGGCCAAAATACCCCCGGTCGGTCAGCGTAGAAATCCTAAGGTCAACGTGTGGGGGGCCACAAATGAAACAAAAAAAACCACGCACGGAGTTCAGGGACACATGTACGTCAGGGACGTAACACTTAACCCCCCATTTATTCGGGATATCCCGGCTCATAAGCAGATGCAGGCCAGTGACGGCTATTGTAGCCGTCGATTAGATGATCAACGTCTTGGAGGTTGTCGTACCCCTCCCAGTTTTTTTGCGTTGTGTTGGAGACGTGCCAAGGTATTTGGTTTTTTTCCCGCGGCATCAATGTCCGAGGATGTGTTCAATCACGTACTCAGCATCTTTATCCACATGGATAGGAGGCGGAGGAGCAACATCTCTACCGAGGAAGTTCGTGCTGGGGTCCCGGTAGTGCATGAACTTGTTGATGTGGAAAACAGGGTGGATCACCATGCTGACAGTTAGGCAAAGGCGAGCGACGACAGGGTTCTGTATTTGTTTGATCTCAAACAGTCCCAACCACTGGGGTTTGTATTTCCCAAATACGTGTCCATGGAGATTGATGTTCACCGAGATGACAATGACTCAATTGCTAGCCTTGATGATGTTATCGCTGCAATGTCGGTCGGGCACTTTCTTCATAGCTGCTTATGTCTTTATGAGAGTTTGGTGTGTTTCCTCCCAAACGCTGGGAAAATCCTTGAAGGGGATGTCGACAGCAAGAATGTTGGTCTAGCTTTCTAGTCCTGCTGGTGTGGCGGGAAATCTACCGTACACTTTGAATGTAATTTCAACCGCTATGGTGGACGTGGTTGAGTTGTACTCGAGTTCGGCTGTCAGAAATTTTGACTTTCCAATCGATGTTGTGCACCTCGTGTAAGGTGCGAAGAAGCTATTCGAGTATCTAATTGGTCCACTCAATTTGTCCATCGATTTGATGATGGAATCCCATTGATACCTGGATCCAAGTGTTATATGGTATCATCAATTCACACCAAAAACGGCTAATAAAGCGGCCATTTTGTCGCTCATAGTCGTATCATATCTGGTCTCGGACTTGGAGCATCCACTGGATTAGTTTTTCCAGGTCGTTACTCGATGTCGTAGTCGAAGTTGGACTCCAGGAACTTCATCCATCAAGTTTGTCAATGGCTTGGATTTGGCTGTCTTTAGATGTTTCATTGCATGATGGTCACTACGAACGATGCATCGCCTTCATTCCAAGTAGCACCGCCATGTTTTGAATGCATGCATGCCTACGATCATTTCCTTCTGGTGCACCGCGTAGTTGAGTTCCGACCCGTGTAAATTTTGCGACAAGTACGTGACCGGTTGTTCTCGACTACAATATCCTTGGAGGAAAATGGTTCCAGTTGTACTATTGGACACGCCCGTGGCCATGATGTAGTCCACCGTTGGACCCGTCAATCGCAAGGATGGCGTTAAGGTCAGAGCATTTTTCAAAGAGTTAAACCCTTCTTGTTGGCTATCCCCCAATTGGAATTGGGGGGATAGCGGGTGAGGTAGGAGAGAGGCACTAACACTCAGTTGTACTCTTTTACAAATCGACGTTGGTCATTACAGGACCCTAAAACAATTTGAATGTCCAAAACATTGGTATGCATCGGCGAATTTGCAACAACCTCCAACTTTTTTGTGTCCATGGTTATCCGTTCATCACCGATGATGTGGCCCGGAAACTCAATCAAACAAGACCAAAGTTACATTCTAAGAGTTTTATGATTTATTTATCTCTTTGTAAAATCTCAAAAACTTTTTGGAGATTTCCATTGTGCTCCTCTGGGGTGTAGTTCTACACGAGGATATCGTTGAGATATATGACTATAAAGTCATCGAGGTATGGCCAAAGAATGATGAGCATTGTCACCACGAATACTGTAGGGGAAATTGTGAGTCCAAATGACATGATTGTGAACTCGAAGTGTCCATATCTTCTGCATAGTGCTATGTTCTTGACATCGTTATCATATACATTTATCAGATTCTATTCGCTGCGTAAGTCCGTTTTCCTAAAAATTCAGGACTCGCAGAGTTGGTCAATTTTTTTGTCTAGTCACAGAAGAGGATATATGTTTCTGATGGTGATGTTTTTTAACGCGTGGCAGTCCTCGCACATCTACGACTCCATGGTTTTCTTTTTCGGGAAAAGTACAAATACCGCGTAAATTGACGTGAAAGGTCCGATGAACCCCTAAATCGGCATTTTCCCCTTCTGTTTATTGATTCCGATCAGCTTGTGGTCACTCATTAAAACTGACGTAGACTGATACGCTACTCCAGTCAACCCACGGCTTGTATCGGTAGAGTCAATCCCGTCCAAGGATCATTTCATGGTTGCTTATTCGGCAAGTCGTGTATATCGCTACGCTGTGCAGATTTCTCATTTGTACACAGATTTGTTCGCAAAGTCAATGGATATACAATCGTTCGTCGACGATTCTCCCTTCAAACATCCGTGGTTTGGTCTGCCAGCCGAGCTTCTGAACCATGTCATTACTTACACAGCTGTGAGAATCTTCTCTGTCTAGTAGTGGCGGTGTCGTTCTGCACCTTTATCAACCCCTTGCTTATACTTGTAGCAGTATCTCTGGTTGGTTGTCCTCGTACCCCTCGTCAAACTTTGAGATATCAGGATGCGGTGATGTGAGCTGGTCAGATGGGTGATCCGTTGGCGTAGATTTCTTTGATGATGCCATCTACTCCTGCCCTTTCCCATTCCCGATTCATTCATTTATTTCCAACATCTCCCTTTTTTGGTCAGTTGTTATCATTTTTGACAATCGCGCGAGATGTGTCCCGGCTTCCCGCAGGTCCAGCAGAGCTGTTAATCGTGTTGATCCACGGAGCCAATCTCCATCAAAGGCAGAGTTTTCCACCGAATTTGAATTTCCTCTGCCACAATAAGATTTGTGGCCTTGGGGTTGCCAACTGTTGGATTCCTTCATCCGGGTGTTGTAGTCGCCAGAGTCAATGTGATAGGCTACTGCAATTATTCACGAAACGTTGCCTTGGATGCCGAGATTGGCGGATGCTCATCAATTTTTTTGCTTAAGGCCATAGTAGTAGAAACAGATTTCATCAGGGGCGAGGTCGCTGCCGGTGATGATTTCACAAAATCACCACGTGTAATCCACCATGCTAGACTATTGACGGAGGTGCTAAGCGCATACCTGTTTCAGACTTCTCGTTCATTTTTCCGAAGAGTGAGAGTGTAGCACGTGTGAAGTCGATTGAGGTCTGCGATGGGGTGAAGGAGTCATGCAATATTGGACTTATTTGCTTAAGAGGGAGAATGCTGGTGGTCGACGATGTGAGAGCTGTCGCATTAGCAATTGATCCAGCTCGACCCATCTCCTGTACTCGTTGGATGGTGTATATATGGGCCCACCGACTTAAAGCATTGTCATGCAATAGCGAGGCCATGAGGTCAATCTTCTTTTTATCCTTAATGGTCCCAAGAGTTGTGAAGTATAACCCAAATCCATAAGCCACATCTTGATCGTTGGTCCTTTTGATTTTGAAGGTTCAAATAACTCAGGGAGTGCCGGTCGAATCTGGGGTTCACTCAAAGGTTTTGCATTTATCTCAGTGAGCACTGCTTCGTGCACTTGGGAATTACGAAGCTCCTCTATCGTCTCGTTGAGTTGTTGGAGCAAAGGGGTATTGAGGCTCTCAAGTTCCAACAACATCTGGTACAAATCTTCGTAAATACAAGCTTGTCGACCTGTGCTTCCCATCGTGCCAAGTTTTGTCACGGCGGGCAGCGTCCGAGTCACAGGGGTCTCTGAATGGATTGGTCATTTGGTTCTTCGGTGCTACGCCATCCATCGCAAACTACCGCCACTACCTGGTTTGTCTGAAGAGCGTCGTTTTTCACATGTTGCTGGTCCTCCATCGCCTGAGTCTTCATTAGTTACTAGTGCTCATCACCAGATACGCTCACTATGTTCACCATTTTCGTCACAAGGTCAGCACATTTCTGGACAGTGGGGATTTGCTCAAGACGCTTGCGATATTGTTGACTGTAGTTAACGTGTTGGCCATCCCTCCAGTACCGCTGCAAAGTGAGACCAAGTGTTATGCCGATCTGAACGGAGGTGGTTCAAAGGGATGAGGTGTGAAGCAATAGTCAATTCGAGGAATTGGGGAAAATGGGTCATTTTTCTTGAAGCAATAAGAATACTTCCATGACAAGTGTTGAACAAGTCGAGCACATGACGAAAATCACAATGAGGCATATGTTGGGTCCTTGGCGCTTGAGCCGAGTGACAGGTGCACGGTCGCGCCCTGAGTGGCTCCTTCAAGAAGCTCCGCTGAAAATACGGGAGGCTTTGAGAATATAGAGGCACAGCTTTACAGAATTCCAGCACCATCAAGGAGTCAACCAAACAGTATCAAAGCATTGATATGGTTCCTGACACTTCTGTCGACCATTCTAGAAAGTTGCCGGAGTTGCTAGAACCTTCTCGAACGGAACACCGGGGTTCAGGGCAAGATGCAACAATGCTCACGGCAGATCGACGTAGACATCCTGAGGTCGAAAAACGGTGGGCCGTAAATGCAAGGACAATAATGATCACACTCGTAGTTCAGGAACTCGTGTACGTCATGAATGCACTGTTCTGTTGGTACGACCATATAGAATAACGAGATGGATGAGGTGGTTGGATGGCACCGTAACAAGTTAGAAAATTAACGTAATCCACGATGGATTGATGAACCTCAATGGTCAAATGGGTTATCAAACTACAGTACTCTTAGAAGACGAATAAGGTTTCACAGATGAAAAGTGACAACATGGTAGGAAGTGACATGTGAATGGTCATTTTGTTATAATAAATTGCACATTGGATCTTTTCTCCTAATCCATTTTCCATGGTTGTGCCAACAAAATAAAAAGGTTTGATTGGTCCAAAGCCTCTATATTGGACGACGTATTCACTGAATGCCCCCAGTTCAGAAAAAGGACAAGAAACAACAATTCTCCAAGTGGGTCTGTGTCGCTGATCATGGGGATATCCCTCCCACACAAGAATCACAATTGAGTTCTTATCTCTTTGTTTTATGCTTTTTTTTACACAAATCCCCTAGTTTGATGTTGGGTTTTCTATGTTTACTAGTGGCGGATTCTGAGCAGAACAAAGAACCCAACACCATTCAAGGAATTTTTGTGTCCAAAAAGAATAAAGAGGTCATCGCTCTATCGTGATCGAGCAAATACGTCCGTCCTTTTCTAGATAAAACAAGAACTCTCATGGTTTTTTCCTAACACGTAAATCCCTATTTTCCCATGCAAACCCTATTCAAAACACGCCCCAAGGTACATTTGGGGATTAAGGTTTTAGTTTTACGTCGGCTCTTGCAGGATCTCGTGGTAGCGGGGCTAAGCATGTTACCTTTTCAACACGTGGGGAGTCTTGGATCCCCCATCAAGATCGCATGCAAACCAGCCCCTACAACGGCCACAAACTCCTCAAAAGAGGGATCCGTGATTATTTGTTGTCCATGATGAAAGGAAAAGCCCGACAAGGCATGCATGCCACATTGCGTCGATGTAAAATCAGTGTCAAAACAACATTTGGAGGCAAAACAACATCATATCTGTGTTAATATATAAAATAAAGGTACAGTTAATTCAAATTTATTAGAGAGAGTGATAAATATGCTGATCTTCTGCTTCAGCATGGCATAGTCAAAAATCCAACCTGAGGTTCCAAGAATAATTACGGGTTTTTTTCCTGTGAATTTAACCGGTGTGGCTCGTTAGAGAATTTCCTCCTTCAAATGCCAAGATTTCTTTCGGTGATAATCCGTCAAAGGGTGTGAAAGGAGATTTGTACGAAACCATGCGCATGAGGACAGCGCATGCCTCCTGGAGCTGAAACTTGTGCAATACTACACAGGCGAGATGGTTAGGTGGGACCACATCAAACAATGTTGGACGCACGAAGCAGTGTCAAGGCGATGAGTGGGGACAGCCCTGCATCGACACTCCGGAGGAACGACTCAGTGTGTCTCTCTCATCGCCATGTGGACAACCTACGTGAAGCTCTGGTGTGAGCTTCACGGTGATGGTAATCCATGGACCACATGTAACCTTGTGGTAGCATCAACAGCGTAGCAACAAAGCCTCTAACAGTAGTACCTTACAGAGAAGCTGTGCCATGCAACCTGATGAAGCTTCCTGGTAAATGTTGCTTCCTTATGGCTTAGGTTTAAGCCAGCAGACAACCAAGGTGAGGAGGAAGCTTCCACGTAGAAGAAGCTTACTTATGGAGGAAGTTTTATCGAGCGAGGGTTCCAAAAATCAACGGTTCATGTTCATCTGGGAGAACTGTTGATATGCAACGACTACAGAGATCAACGGATCTTACTAATCCGTGAGAGGCCATAGGATTCAAGGATTCAAGGCACGGTGATGGCTTGCACCTACAAAACCATGTGGTCAGCTATGGTGCAAGATCCACGGTTACAGTGAAACTTCACCGTATACGACAGGAAGCTTCTCCGATCACCACCCAGGCAGTCAATTTGCTAGGGCTGCAAGAATATAAGGTGGCAGCTCTGGCATACTCAATTATCTTTAGTTGTTGATCTCCAATGGATCATCTTTTGATTCAAACGCCAGTCAATGATCTCTACCTCCAAGACTCCTGTAAGCCTGGGTCTGCTTGCCAGCCTGGGTGGAGGTCACTACTGAAGATCCCTCCAAGACCCCTGTAGACCTGGCTTTGGCTGCCAACCTGGTTCGAGGACACTACTGAAGATCCCACTAAGGCCCCTGTAATCCTGGCTTTGCCTGCCAACTTGTGAGGAGGACGACCTGTTTGTTGGTGGCCAGTCTACCACACCTTGGTAGCTCTGCCAAGATCAGCCAGAATCTACAAGAGAATCCTCTGACAACTCTGTAAGCCCGGTAGTGGTTGCCAGCCTAGCGAAGAGGTGGCCCTGACGTCCTGAAGATCTTCCATCACTGGAGATGGTGGCTGTGCCGAGACCCTTGCGTGGATGGCCTTGACGGCCTACCAAGACGTTATGTCCTAGTTTGGGGCCAGGAGATGCATCGGAGCATGGACATCAGCTCTGTTTAGCTCCTGATACTTGGACAGATCTTGTACTTGTACTCTACACTTTCAAATAAGATTCTGATCTACATTTTCACTTTCGTTAAGTTTGCTAGACACAAAGAAAGATCATGGGGCAGCAAGGACCCCCTTGTTGTAGTAAAGGGTCCACGGTAAGGCAGCTGGCCGTTCCAGCGTGTGCCCCTTCCACAGAAACCCAACAAAAATGAAGATAGTGAGGTCATATAACCAGTCTACTCAATCAAAATTTCTTCATTTTTTGCTTAACATCGTGTAGAATTGGTGAGTCCATAATAAGATCCATTTTTGTCAGTTCTCATGTACACGGATCTTAAATGTCGAACTAGAAACTTTCAATGTTTCACAACTATGTTGAACAATGATCCAACAAGACAAAATATTATGTAGGCGATTTTTCCACACCTTGCCACATCAGAATAGAAAATCATTGGCCTTCACATTTAAATGTGTTTCAAATCGGAACAAATGTACAACAGGGAGACTCCAATATTTCAAGTCTTTGAAGGCCATTTTCATTTTCCCCTCACCCCCTCATTAGTGTCCCAAACTAGGGGTGGAATAACCTCGAACATGTGAGTTCACATTATTATTTCCAGTTCAGAGACTCGCAGTTTATCCTTAACGACCTCGAGTTTCATTTTTTACACTTCCGTGTAAAATCATCGCAATGGAGACACGATTGGCAAATTTGAGCAGACTTCTCTTATGTATACCTTGCTCTTGCTCTCGCTCTATCCCTTGTCCTTGCTTGCTCTTGTGAGCAAGGGTGAGGGAACAAGTGGCCGGCCGATTGCCTACTGGCCACCTGGCCAGTCGCCGACTGTCAAGCCGGTCGGCAGCCAGCGAAGAGCTGGCCGGCGGTCAACCCTCACTCTTGCAAGGTATTGTGTCCAACCACCTCTCACTTTAACATTTGTAGCGGGAGGGTTGAACCGGCCCTCCCGCTACAAAATAGTCTAATCTTCAATTTTTATATGGAGGATGTTATCCACGTATCTCCTTTGGAGGTCAAGGATGATTTTGCCAACTCTTTCTTCAGCATCACTAAGTGTGAAGTCCACTACGTACATGAGTCAACAGCCTTGCACATGGGTATTTCTATCATGGAATTTACGACCCACTGCCCATTCACCTCTAAATTTGAAGTCTCATCGGCTCAAGACGTTTTGACCAAGTGCCCAAGCCTCCAATGTTTCATTCTAGTATGTTTTGACATGTTCCACCACTTTCCAGATGTATCAAATAAACTATCATGAAGCATGTCAGTGTTTTGAAAGCGTTACCTTGGCCTCTCAACCACACTAGACTTACATAAAATTGCACCTTGATATTCTTGAAATCCTTTGACTTCTTAACAAGGTTCCTTGAAGTAACAGCTCAGGACGCGACGTCCCACATGTCGGTTGACTCGAGCTCCCAAAGATGCAATGTTTGCATCATTCTTATTTCCACAACTCAATAGTTTGACACTTCTCATTGAAGTACACTTAGTACTAAGTACACATTATGCAGTTGTCCCAATTGCTTGAATCTTCTTCTGCTTCGCTTAGCATAAAATTTTGCATCCAAGCGCATAATCACTACAAGGTTAGCACACACATTTAGTACAGGGTGAAAACCTTGCAGAAGTCTTCCATGCATCTTCATCATTGAGAAAATCATAAAATTTACAAAGACAATGATGAATGGAGTGAAAGAAATTGATGAAGAGAAGAAAAAATTGATGAAGACTCCGACAATGGTGGATTAACAACACATAGTCCATGATGCTCTCTTGGCAACCCTAGGAGCATCAACAAGCTTTGCACCAAATGAAACAACTCTGACAACTTTGACGGCCAATCCAGTGCCGGACCCATCAGGATGGGAAAACGTCCGCTGTTGCAAGTCGCAATGCAAGACACTGGTCGACAGGCATGAATTGATGAAGACCTGTATAAGAAAAACAGGAATCAAGAGCCCCAATAGCCATCAGCTTCAACAACTAACCGTGGCCATGGGAAAGCTTCAAATGTACGTGTGCGGGGAGTGGTGCTCACCATGAATAGTAACTAACTTTTATTCGAACCCCAAGTCACGTTGTCGTTTTGGAAGCTTCGATCCCACAAACTCAAATGGACCAAAATTTGGATGAAGCTTACATGTTTAGAGCCTTCCTTCACTGTTGTTGGGGTCAACAACAAGATGAAAATTGGCCTCGTGGCCCCACTTTTGCGCAGACGTCATTATGTTGGTGGTATGATCTGAATATCATCCAACGCAAGTAGAATACCGAAGGAGCTTGATCAATGGCTTATGCAAGTGCTCTCACACTGTCGACCATGGGCGTTCTTCCTCACGAGAAGATACATCTGGCGTGGCAACATTTTTTGACTCCACCACAGAACGGGATCGACTTTGTGTACATCATCCTCCTCCGCTTCGGGAAGCTGATTGGAAAATTTGATGCATGGTACAAGGTTCAATGCTTGTGTCAGTATTCTAGTGTGACAGAGTACACATGCTTGTGCGTTCAAGGAAAACCTCCATCCACTGCTTATTACAAGGAGTAACGTCGCTTCCCCGACAAAACACACTCTTGTTCAAAGACTCGGTCACTTCCAACAAAGCCTCAAACGCAATGCCAGCAGTGCCGCCTCCAAAGTCACCCTTTCCAAAAGCTAAAACAATGCTAAGCATCAGCTTAACCATGACCTTGACTTGCACCAAAATTAATTCGGGATCTGCCGGTCGAAGCGATGTTTTCATCACCCCGATGGCATCAAAACCTTGCTTGAGGCCATGTTTTTATTCTACGTGAAAAACAGTGCAAAATTGACCAAAGAACCGGGTCATTTAGTGCAGGGACAAGAGAGATACGACTGTGCAAAGGTGGGACACGTAGCTCCACAAAACAGAAGATGTACCGGTTCGACCTCGAGCACGATGGAGCCACTTTCTCGCCCACTGCAGCCGAAGCGCCCATGGATGGACGCTTAGCCAATGAATCAAGGGTCATTGGGGTCCATGGGCGCTTTGGGATGTCTGCGGGAGCTACGTTCACAGGCAAGGGCACTTTGAGCGGCCGTGATCCCCGCTGGGGGTGCTGCCAGTGGCAGTCACACATGGAGTTCTCAAACGACCATAAATCAGCCGTTTCTCCACGGATTGAGGTGTTCTTTGGTACGTTGGAAAGAACGCAACGTGTACTACATGTTGCATGTGTTATTTGGATTATTGCACCTCAGCAGAGGGCTTCAGAGTGCCAAGCGGCTCTCTGCTGGCTCACAGAGGTTGGTACATAAGGAAGCCTAGGGATTGTTCTAGGCATGCCAATCTTACCCAGAGACTTTGTCCATTTCCTCGTACTGATCCATCAAGTCTAAGGATTCATTCCTTGTCCAACTCTCCTTGTTTTCCAAACATTGCCTCGCACACGTCCATTCGATCCTACAAGTCTTTCGCACCTTGGTGCAAACGCCATCGGGAGAGTCGCACGACGGGAACCTTGGTTACTAACAACGGTCTTGCTGCTAGGAGAGGGTCGTGCGCCATCTCAAGGATTGGCCCACACACCAAACGGCCGAGGGTTGGGAGGTTCATCCCAAGGGCTTGGCGTGTAACTGTCACGCTGGGCGTCTCTCTGTTGACAAAAATGGAAGCACCTTCCCTCACTTAGCATTCAGCGATGATCTCAACAAGTCCTTGTTCCTGAAGAATGAAACAGTCCTATCTGCCTTAGCACTCACGGCCACTCCCCAATCAGTCTTATCAATATTCTTCAAAACCAGGTCCAACTGATGTGCAAAACAATGGGAGAGGAACGTAGGCGGACACGTAGGCGGGCAAGTATGCCTTCTTGTTCGCAGAGGCATTGTGCATGATGACCATGACCACCTTGTGAGCACCAACTTCAGCAATGGCACCATTGAGGGTGACTACCACGTGGTTGGCATTACAGACTACACAACTGGCATCTTTGGAAAACAATGTGCCATTCACTTGTGGTTCAGTGCCATGGCCAAGTGAATCAACCTCACCTGGATGTCAGACCACTCATACACTTTTCTACCCATTCCAAAAAATTCCCTCCCACTACGAAGAGGAGCTTCTATTTCCTTGAGCTCAACATCTAGCACTAAAAGGATGACGCGTGTGACACTATCATCGTTGGACAACCTGAAAGTCAGGGTTGTGAGTGGTGCATCTTCCACAAGCTAAAGTATGGTAGGATCCCTGTCAAAGGAAATTGCCAGAGCATTTTTTTATATCAACATGTTTGTCTTTTGACTCTGAGCATTGGCATTGATGGCGATGTTCTCATGCATCATGGTTTTCCATGCCATGTTGAGGGTCGAAGTTGACATAGGTATGCAGCTACGAAGTGGGCCGGACATGGTGGCGGGTGTTGTCATTCAGCCGGCAGGGATGTCAACCACATGAGTGGGGCATATGCAGTTACCAACTCTAGCCACACCCTTAGTTGCTCATTGTGCTCCTTGACAAGGGCATGTCACTCAACGGGATGGTCCTTCGTCCCCCATGCTTCTCCATGGCCATTGCACAGTTTCTCTTTGCATGGAACACAGGCCTCTGGAGGGCTAGCCCGAGGCAGGAGGACGAGTATGGTCCAAGAAATAGCAAGAGGGTACTCGTACTTCACAATGTTCTGCACGACTGCTCCAAAATGGCAGCGCATGCCGTATATTCTTCATGCTTTGATGATGTCGCATGCTCCACACTCAAACACAGGGTAGCCTGCCTATTGAGGTACAGGCCCGAAAAACTCGTTGAGAGCCTGGATAAGGAAGTCCTCAGGGAGGAAAGCGAGCTTAGGTGAGGCAATCACTTCAGCACATGTAGTTTGCTTATCCCTTCCAACCATGGAAACTGAGTGGGACAGGGTAAATCTCTTAGTGAGCTCCGTGGCAACAACATGCCCAGATGTGTACTCCTCGAAGGGCCCGTGGGTTGATGCGCCACGTGTAGGAGCATCAAATTATTCTTTAATCTGTTCTCAAACCTTTGCCACATATCACAAACATGATCTCTTCTGTGATGTACACCAACGCTTGTGATTGGTCATTTCTCAGTTAGGAAACAAGAATACCATGCTCACACGCGATATACATACAACACCCACATTGAATGCACACATGGCCCTCGGATATCTCCCATGTAAGATGAATGCTTGGCTGTCAGCCAGGCATTGCTATCACACATTGCATGCAGTGCATCTCAACAATCAATGAAAGATTTGAGGACTAACCATTCACCACGAAGAAGTGCATAATGTGTTGATGTCTTGCTAGGCACAATGGGATTTGAGCCCATCTTTGGAAAAAAAAAGTCCGGTTACCACTTTCCCAAGTTCCTTACAACTACAGGGTTGTACATTGACCCCGGCGAATAAGATGGGATCAAGCCAAGTCAACATCCCAGTCGACTTGGACCGACTTGGCAACTCCAACTTTATCCCCTTAAGTCCGAGGTCAAAGGAAACATGGATGTTGTTGTTCTTGGTGCTACGCTAAACTTCGATGGTTCATGCGTATTGTTGTTGCTGCTACGGTGTTGTGACCCCGTTGCTACACTGCTGCTACTACTACCATTTTGGAAGTGGGTCATATTGTGGTTGCATGAGGCACGAGTGAGAGGCAACAATTGCACTTCGCTGCCACATCGCAGTCAGCGACAAGGAGTGTGACCAAAAGTTTCCTTTTTGTTTCTTCTTCTCTTCTAGGCGTTGTCTCCATTTTCCAACTAAGTTGTTGACGTAGCTGCACCCCGCAAGGGGACAGTTACAAGGAGGAGTAAGTGAACAGCTAGGAGGGAGTTTCAGCCAAGAGGGGAATAACAACAAGTAAACTTCCTTGTTGCTTGGCATACACATCGCCACCTACGTGGGCTTTGACGTCGGCATTGTGCCGCTGTACGCCAGCCGTGTGACCACATTGCTACCATTGTTGTGCTGTTAACGTTGTAAGAAAAAATCTTCTGTATTCCGCCGGAGTCTGGAGCGTTCTGAAGCCACCACCAGGCCGGACTACATGTGACAGAGTTTTCCCTACAATGGTGTGTGCGGAGGTCCGCCAATGTTTTCAAGAACATATACGCCACCGCTATTGCTCATTCTATTGCATCTGTTACGCAATGCCTCTGATACCAAGTTATAAATGATTTTAGGCTAGTCTAGACAAGAGTATTCTCTATCGCCTCATGGACTTGGGCTGAAGTGTGTGGCTTGCAACACCTAGACTTGGCACATGAATAGCGGTAAATTCTCAGTTGTGAGAGGGAAAAATCCACAATGCACCTAGAAGTGAGTAATGATGGGATTAAAAACAAGAATGAAGGCTGTTTGGAGACCCCTCCTTCACTAACTTAGGCTCTCAACTGTGGCGCTTGCTACTCAGTCTACCAGCCAATCAAGGAAATGCACTATTTTCTGGCCTGTAGGGTTTTCTCGACGAGCCTTACATGCATTCGTGCTGTCAGAATTAGCCAAAGAATGTACGAAGCGATGTTTTGGCTACCTGGAGCTAGACAGACCTCATGTTACTTAAAACAACAACCTATGATTTTTGGCGACATGAATGACAGTGATGGTGCCAATGGAGCTAACCACACACTAGTACATAGTGGAGACCTCACTGGACACAATGGGAATACTGTTTTTCATTACGGTGCAATATCTCATCCATCGTTCAATGTCCATCATAATCAACTCTTGCCAAGTCAATCATCTCTACGAGCATTTACACCAACGGAGAGGTCTAAGTATAGACTATTGAGACATTGCAAACTGAAATCACGAGAACCAAACCCAAGAAAATTGATCTCAAGTTGTTCAAAATGGATTCCTTCCCAACCAAACACATTCAATGCCTTATCGGAAAGTTTTGCTTACCTCATCCACTGCTTTGTTCGGAAGCATAAAAGCCTTAACAATTTCCCCAAGAATGCCAACCTGAAATCCAAAACTTCAAATGTTATAGAAAAAATTCCAGGTTCTACGTATTCGATGTTTTATCTGAGGATACTCCATACGAACACACCCTCTTGATCTTTTGTTTCACATAAAATACAAAATCATCCTTAACAAGGTCCAATTTGGAATGCCAAAATCCCAATATTATCGAAATAGAACTCGAAATATCACTACAGACTGGTTTGACAAGCGCATCGAATGAGTGGTTCTTCAAAGTAAATATGCATTTCGGCGCTCTTGTGGGAACTCGAGGGTGGAGTAGATGCATGAAATGAATTATCAAAATATCCATATATATTTAATTTATTTTAAGAGTTAAAAATTTATAGTCCAAATTACATGTATAACATTTCAGGTGTTATTACATGTTTCGAATCGGGTGAAGCCCGGACTTGGTTTTGTAGTTGCGTACGACGAAGATCGCAAAAGAGAGTTTATAGCCATCGTTTTCACGATCGCGTGGGTCGTGAGACATGGATGACTTGGCACTGACTCACTCAAATCAGCGGAACGGGCTTCAGCACGCTTCAAGGGAAGGACGTGTCACGCCTGCCATGAGCGACGCGTCGGTCTCGCTTGCCACTCGCATCATATCTGCGTTTTCCCAAAAGTGTTGGCCATCTTCCCTTGAAGGCACTTCTGCGCCGAGGAGTTTCTCCCTCGAAATTGCATCGAACGTATCTGAGCAGCCGATTCGACGCCCTTCACAAGAATAGTTTTAATACGGTGCTTTGGCTAGGTTCGCATGCAGAATGACGACACTTATCGAAATGTTATTCAATGGAAGCGGCAGAAGAAAGAGGAGCGAGACCTCACCGCAAACCACACGCAGACGGCTTCATTCGGTGATTCGGACCGTGAGGTTCGCTTGAGCTCAAAACATTTGTTCCGTTCGACGAACAGAATTTCAGAAGAACCAACAGCCCTCAAATCTCGCCCGACGTTTTACCCCCCCCCGTCCCCCCCACCCCCCACCTCCCACCTCCCCTCCCACGGGAAATCCATGGCCCACAGCTGTTGTTCCTGATTCACACCAAGCGGACGCAGCGCCTGCCAAGGCGCTCACCGCACCGCTGCAATCCTCCAGCCACGCCACTGCGCATCCTCTTTGATTGCCGCTTCCACATGTCGGGGCAGCGACAAACGGCAACGGTTGTACACCACTGTCGGACATTCTGTGACTCCATCGCCCCTTTCTCCGCCATTTCACCTTGGCCACGAAGCTCAGACTTGCACTGCTGGCCTCCAGCGTCAGCTGTCCTCCACCCCACCTCGCTCCGTCTCTCACTCCACGTGCGTTCCTCTGTCCTCCATCATCCTCCTCCTAACCCTCACTTATCTACACCACCGCCATGGCAGCCACTCTCGCGGCTCCCACCACCACACTCACATCCGCGGCCGCAGCTGCAGTCGGAGCGCAGCCGCGACCGTCCCCAAGCACCGCGGCGCCTCGGCTCCCCGCCCGACGGACCGCGCGCTCCACCTGCGTCGCCTGCTCCGGCTCCCGACAGAATGAGACGTCGGCGCCTACGTCGTCCGTCGGAGAGGCGCTGGCGGCGGGCGCTGCGACCCTCGGCCGCGCCGCTGTGACCGCCGCTCTCGCTGGGGCTCTCGTCGTGGCGCCCGCCGTCATGCTGCCGCCGTCAGCGACAAACAATGCGGCGTTTGCGGAGCTGAACCGGTTCGAGGCGGACACGCGCGGCGAGTTCGGCATCGGATCCGCGGCGCAGTACGGCTCGGCTGACCTGAGGTACCGTCTGTCCGCTCCATTCTGAATAGCAGACAATGAATTCAAAGAGTATTCTGATTCTGACCGTCCGCGCTCTTATTCACATTCCTCGGCAACTTCTTCAACTCGCCAGTAACGCACCGGGTCTGGGGAGCCTTTGGGGCCGGGGGTTGGGGGGGGGGGGGGGGGGGGGGGGGGGGGAGTTGCTCGGCTCCAGGATCGCGAATGCCGTCCGGAAGGACTTCTGGGCGACGGGTGGGCTACCGTTGTAATAAATTCTGTGAGAACGATCCTGCGCACGTGGGCTTGGGAGACATGGAGAACTCGGAAGCGGCAAATAAGAGCGCGCTTCGAAAAGGATATCTCTCTCATGCCGCTCCCTTTCCGAGGCCGCACGCGAATTGCTGGGAGACAATTCAGAGCCGTCCGAAAGCTCTCTGCTCCGTTGCTCTGCCGCGCTTTGCGGCGCTGTCGTGGCGGTGGTGGCTTTCCATTCACTCTGCCTGATGCCATGCGGTGCGATGTGATGCTTTGCGATGCAATGTGATGCGGTGCAATGCAATGCGACGCGGTGCGATGCGAAGGGATGCGGTCCGATGCGATGCGATGCGATGCAATGCGATGCGATGCGATGCGATGCGATGCGATGCGATGCGATGCGATGCATTGCATTGCGATGCAATGCAATGCGATGCGGTGCTGTGCGATGCGATGCGATGCGATGCGATGCGATGCGATGCGATGCGATGCGATGCGATGCGATGCGATNAAGGACTTCTGGGCGACGGGTGGGCTACCGTTGTAATAAATTCTGTGAGAACGATCCTGCGCACGTGGGCTTGGGAGACATGGAGAACTCGGAAGCGGCAAATAAGAGCGCGCTTCGAAAAGGATATCTCTCTCATGCCGCTCCCTTTCCGAGGCCGCACGCGAATTGCTGGGAGACAATTCAGAGCCGTCCGAAAGCTCTCTGCTCCGTTGCTCTGCCGCGCTTTGCGGCGCTGTCGTGGCGGTGGTGGCTTTCCATTCACTCTGCCTGATGCCATGCGGTGCGATGTGATGCTTTGCGATGCAATGCAATGCGATGCGATGCGATGCGATGCGATGCGATGCGATGCAATGCGATGCAGTGCAATGCAATGCAGTGCAATGCAATGCAGTGCAATGTGATGGGAGGTTGAGGGTCTGCAACGGTTTCAGTTTTGCAATGGCAATGAGAAGAAGAAGATAGTGTGGAATGGGGTCAGAACAGAAACAACACCATGGCCCTGCCACGACGTCAGATGGGGACATGCAAGCCGAAATCAACGGAAAAAACGTGCAGAACGCACTTCTGTCCCTCCGCATGAAACACTTTCCTTAATGAACATCCGCTATGTCGAACGCTGGTTTTCTAAGTTAGAAAGTGAGATGGGCCTGGAGACAGCATCTCCCC
>SZWC01002503.1:173104-183104 GCA_023375785.1 Penium margaritaceum | reverse complement strand
AGGTTTCATTGTTGTTGTTCATGTTGTTGTGGCCATCGTTGGCTGCGGCGTCAATCCTTTTGGCGTTGTCATTGCCTGCAGGCATCAGCGCCGCCGTCGCTGTCCTTGTCCAGCTGTGGCGGTGTCGTCGTTACCGTTGCAGTCCTGGTCATCGCTGTGCCGGTGCTGCCACCGCCTCTCTGGTCGTCGTTGTCTGCATGGTTGTTGTGGTCGGCATCATAGTCGTCGTCATCGCCATCGCTGTTGCCTTCATCGCCACCGTCCTTGTTGCTGGCGTCGTTGTCATTGGTTGTCATCATTGCCATCATCGGTGTTGCTGCCATTGATGTTATTGTCGTCGGTGGCATCGTCGCCGTTCATTCCTGCTGTCGCCACTGCGGCTGCCGTCGGTTGCGTGCTCGTCACCATTGCCATCAGCACTATCGTTGCTAGTCGTCGCACTGCTGCACCCGCTGCCGCTGTCATTGCCCTGGTTGGCCCCCGTTGGCGGTGGCACCATTACATCGTCATTATCTTGGTCACTGCTGCCGCCTGCAAGCGACTGCCATTGCTGCCGCCTGCAAGCGACTGCCATTGCTGCCGCCGTTGCCGCCGTTGTCATTGTCGTCGTCGCCATCGCCGCCCCAGTCGCCGCCTGCGAGCATCGCCGTCTTTGTCATTGCCACCACCGCCGTCGCCGTCATCGTTGTCGTCTTCGTCCTTGTCCTCGTTGTTGTCGTCGTCCTCGCCGTCGTTGTCGCCGCCGTCGCCGTCGCCATCGTCGTCATCGCCGTCTTCGCCGTCTTCGTCCTCGTCCTCGTCGTCGTCGTCTTCGTCCTCTTTGTCTTCGTCGTCGTCGTCGTCATCGTCGTCGTCGTCATCGTCGGCGTTGTTGCCGTCGCCGTTGCCTTCTGCAGTTTGCCTGTGTTGCTGTTGTGTCCGCCACTGTCGCCATGGAGTCAAACCACGTGCACCCCATCCCTCTGTGCCTTTTTTTCTTCGCAGGTCACTGAACATGGCAGGCAGTCACCATCACCATGCCAAGGCAAAGGCCAGCAGTGCCAGCAGCAGCGGCGGCGGTGATGGAAGTGGCAGCAGCGGCGATCGTTCCCAGTCCACTCCGTCCCCTGTGCTGAGACTGAACAAGTACACGATTGGAGCGGTGGTCGTGCTGTTCGTCGTCGACTTCTTCATCGTCAGACACTTTCTGTACCCCAAGGACGTGCTCAGCTGGTGATCTCTGTGATACCTTAGTATTCTTGGTGGTAGGCTATCTCACTGGTGTCAATCTTGTGAATAACTCCTCCCTTTTCTTCTGCATCTGTTGTAGCTCTGCGATTCCTTTTTGTTTCCTTGGGTCGTTGGTCTTGGAGGACTTGTCAGGCTTGTCAAATCCGTTTGTAACTCTCGAGTTGCTCTCCGCATCGCGATGCGGTCAATGTCCTATTGCAATGCGAGAGAGTGCAACGAAGAAAATTAATGTTGGACTGCACAGTTGAGGAAGCATTTCCAAGGAGACATGTAAGGTACGTAAGGAGATATGTAAGGTATGCGAGGAGACATGTAAGGTACGTAAGGAGACATGTAAGGTACGTAAGGAGACATGTAAGGTATGTAAGGAGACATGTAAGGTACGCTTTTCGAGATTGAACACATCTCGAAATCTTATACTAACCTCGAACTTCAAGAGGAGATCGGGGCTGTCTCATAACACTTTGGGACGAGCTTGAGATGTGGGGGTATGCNAGGAGACATGTAAGGTACGTAAGGAGACATGTAAGGTATGTAAGGAGACATGTAAGGTACGCTTTTCGAGATTGAACACATCTCGAAATCTTATACTAACCTCGAACTTCAAGAGGAGATCGGGGCTGTCTCATAACACTTTGGGACGAGCTTGAGATGTGGGGGTATGCAAAAGTGATTGAGATGAGGTCGACCTCGTTTCCACTCGTCTTGAGCATGTGCAAATGCACATCTGACCTGCGAAGGCTGCTGCTATGTGTGCGGCACAAGATGACAAGTATCTTGTCCACAATCTGTTCATCTCCTAAGTACGTAGAAGCATGAAATGTGGAGAGGGAGGAGTGTGTGGAGCCCGATGTAAGGCGTTCCAGGTGGTACATCAACGCAAGCATCAACAGAAGCCTGAGATATCCGCGAGTTGAATGTTAACCATGCAAATCCAAAACATTTAAATTATAAGTACGCCATATCCATCGCGCCCGACATTACTTGCATGATATCCATGCATGTTAGATAATGAACGACATATCCTGAATTTTCTAGAGCGTTAGATATAGCATTGATTATTTTGCAGACGAAATTCTTTTTCCTCTGTACATTAGAAGGTAGCGACAGTGAATGTCGTCACCTCGGACCATTGTTCGTGAATGTCATCCATTTACAAAGACGGAAGGTAATGTATTCTACGTGTTTGTCGAATGACAAGTTGAGATGTAAAAAATTGTTTGATGTTACTCCGACTTCTTTGTTCGAGGGGATAACCTTGTGTCTGAAGAGGCTCTCGCTCCATGAGTGTGCAACTTCCGATCCGTATTTCGCCACTTTTCGAACACAACCTTACATTCTTGAGTTGACGTGTTATCTCGTGCCACTCTGGCACGAGCCTCGCTGGCAGTTTCAACCTATTAGGACCAATCCTGGCATTGCCCCAGGTCATGCTTGACGTCAACCTATCGATTTCCATGGTCGATGTTTCATGTACTCCGAGGACGTCACTGCCCACCCTAGGTAGCTAGAGTCAAACCTACGAGAGAAGTGCCTCGTGCCACGTGCTCCAGTTTGTAGCCACGTTGTCTATTGTTGTGTGCTACGCAACTCATGGCGTCTACCCTATTGTCCTGGTTAGTCTCTGAATCTCTGTGTTGTCGACTGTCGTTCGCTGAGAGCAAGCGCACCTGGCTCTCGTCCTGTCAGCGCCGTGAGCCACTCGCGTTGTTGGTAGAGAGGCCTCAGCAATGGGGGATGCATTTGCACCTTGTTAGCGTGGGCATATCGTATATGTAGTTTTACTTATCAGTACGCAATATCCATTCCGACCTAAGATGGTGGCACAACTCAGCTGTGCTGCCAGCCGTAGACGTAGGTCCCATGGCCCACCACCCGTCACACCATCACGTGGCACCCTCGGAGCGTCACACGACTAGCAAGGTCTTGCTTCCCCACCCAAATACCAATTTTATGATGAGGGCTTGGAGCACAAACAACAAGCGCATGTCTTAATTATCTCACCTGAACAGGTTGCAAATAGTAGTTTTGCCTCAATTGTGGGGTCCATGGCCATGGTAATTCATGGCGTGTGCTGCTTTACTTCATGATGCATGCCTCGTGGTTTCATGTTTGTTTTTCAAGTTGCATTTTGTGCTTGTGCCTGTGAAGTGTCCTTGGATGACGAACCAGACGATTTGGCGCCGAAAAGGCAGAAGACGACAGATGTCTTCCCGCCCGGCATGGTATTCCCGACGATGGAGGAGGCAAGGGCAGCAGTTGATGACTAGCCAACCGCATGACTGTTTGGTGGCTTTGGAGCGAGTAGACGCGGTTTGAGGCACGCTGTGGGCAGTGGAAGGAGAAGAAGTGTCCGTGGATGTTGAATGCCCATGTCAATGCAAGACATGGCAACATTGTCGTGGGCCAGCTTGTGGATGGTCACCACTGTGTTCTTGGAATAGGACGCGATGATCCAGTAAAGACGGTGCGGTGGGTTAGTCGTCAGATTGCCTCTACGTTGAAGCGAAACCTCACGACCAACGTGAAGATTCTTGAGGCCGTTGTGAAGCAGAGCACCGCCAAGGAGGTTGACAGGAACACTCTCTACTGTGAAAAATGGAAGACCCATGAGTGTATTATGGGGCCAACGGACAAGGCGTGGAGTCTGTTTCGAGTGTTCTGTGAGGGGGTAAGCTTTGCTTGCTTTCTTACTCCTTGTTTTTGTTTTCCCTTTTCTTCATGGTGGCCAACTGGCTTTTCGGTTCATTTCAACGTGCAGCTCATGCGTGTGGATCTCTACACTCATGCCGTTGCCAAGGCCACAGAAGACAATGCTTTCCACCGTGTGTTTTTCGCGCCTGGCGCCACTATCCTAGGCTTCCAACACTGTCGCCGACTTTTGACCATGGATGGCATCCACCTAAAGAATGGGCATAAGTAGGATTTGCTCATCTGCCATTTTTTTTTATGCCAACAACGACGTGGTTCCCATGACTTGGGCCATGGTGATTCGAAAAAAAAAAGACAATTGGAAGTGGTTTTGGTTCCACCTGTCCTTGGCATACGAAACAGTTGTGCAGGAGGGCACCGTCGTCATCAATGACCGCGACAAAGTCTTGTTCAATGCTGTGGCCGCGAAGTTGCCAGGAGCCCAGCACAGCTACTATGCCTACCACTTGAGGGAGAATGCACGAAAGAATCACGGAAAACAGGCGGGGTACTGGTTCTGGTGGTTGGCACACGCGTTGATGGAGGCTGAGTGACAGAGGTGCAAGGAGAAAATATGCCGCGTTTCCCTGCGCACAGCTATCATGCTGCAGGGTGCTAACGGGGAGGGCGGCATCCTGAAGGGGCAGTGGAGCAAGCTTTTTGGCCCCATTGGACGCGGCGGGTACACGACTTGCAATGCAGCAGAGTCATTGACTGCCCATGTCGTTGAGGTTAGAAAGCTATTCTCCTTCTACTACTTTGTGGCATTGTACACCTGGGTCCAGCGTTTACTTGCAGATCGCCTCAAGTTGAGCAAGCAGGTGAAGGGACAGTTTTCCCCAACGCCAGAGAAGAGGATGCTTCATGCATCTCTGAGTAGTGCAGACTACGAGGTGGAAGAGGAGAACCGGCACTGGGCCACAGTCACAGGCTGAGGCAATCGGCAACGGCGAACGTGAAAGAGAGGATGTGCACGTGCGGTGGGTGGAAAGAGTAGGGGAAATCCCGTGTGCATGCATGTGCGTTGATGATTGGCAGGGGTGAAAATCTAAAGCCGTTGGTTGATGTGCATCACACTCGCATAGCGTATCACCTTGCGTACAACAACTCCATCCCGGCGTTAACCCCATCTACCTCAAACATCCAGAGGACAAGGTGTGGAGGCAGCCCGTACACAAGCGTGGCCTTGGCCGCCCCAAGAGTGCAAGGTGGGAGCGGGAAACCGTAGGAAGAAGAACTACATCTGTCCGCAGTGTGGGGTGCGTGGGCACAGAAAGGCGAAGTGCCCCAACCCACCGGCGGTGGGGAGAGGAGCAGCTCCTTTGGCCAATGCGATGCTACATGGGCTTGAGCACATAGACGAGGCTGTTTGTGAAGAAACTGTAGCAGGACGCTATCCCTGCGTGTCTACAACTGATGGTGCAGCAACAGTGGGTGCTGGGGTACCTGCTGCCTCTGCAAGAGGCACTAGGCGAGGTGCTGGGACACGCAGGAGAGATGGATATGGGGGCCGGTGAGACAAGTGGGGTAGAGGCAGAGGGGGCTGGCGTAGTTTGAGCAAGCTGGGCAAAAGCACGGGCAGAAGCAAGAAGGACTGATGCGGGTGTGGCGGCAGTCCCGGGAACATTTCTGCTGGGATTCAACACTGGTTGTGCATCTACCACAATTGGGGGACCTGTAGCTACATGTGTAGCAATTGGTTCTGTTGCACCTGCTACACCTACTGCATATGGTGCTGCTCTTGCAGCAGCTAGTGCAGGTGCAGGTGCAGGCCCACTCTACGATCCAGAGGATGACACAAGGTAAGACTTAGGAGAAGAAGAGGTGTATCCCACCAAGAGGTACATCTTGCCTGACTCAGAAGAGGAAGAAGAGGAAGAGGGCATGTACGAGGACTTGAGGCAGCAGCACAAGTAGGAGAGGCATGAGGAAGTTTTACAAACAGGCTACCGCAGTACAGGAAGCTGTACACCTTAAAGACAGATGGGACGACGAGCCTGAGGTGGTGGATGACAGCACATTCATGAAGCTGGTAAGTTAGTCCTCTCCATTCATTCTTTTCACCGCGTGCATGTTAATATTTCCCTTTATATCATTTCCTTGTATTGTCAATCATGGTCTCTGTACACGATGTATCACTTATCTTCATGCCCATGATGCCGTGGTCTATGCAGGTCACACTGTTTACGCTCTAGAAACGGCCGGTCACATTGCATTTGACCTACTGTACGGGGCATGAAGGATACATAGCAAAGTTTCATGGTGGGGTGGGTCAGGCAGCATGTGGCCCAAGACATGGAGAAACCCCCAATACCATTGGAAGCACATAAGAGGAGTTTGGGACGTGGGACTGAAGTGTTGGAAAATGGATGTACCTTTGATTTTCCTTGAGAAAGTATTTTCCACATATATATGTGTTCTGGTTACCTCGCGCAAATGACCGAAGAAATATTTAATCCTATACCCATGAATGAGTTGACCATCATATAAATGGTACAAGAAGGTCTCCTTGTTGAACCTCTTTGAACATTCTTCTTTTGCAAATATGACGGTGTTCAACACTTGTGTTCAAGGAACAGCAAGGACACTATGGGACAGGTAGACTGCACACAAAGAGAGCCAATTATTCTGTCATTTTTGGCCGGTGTGTGTACTACATACATCATTTTCAAGTTATGGCTTGTTGGTACTCGTGTCCACGTCACCGAGGTGTATTACTGCAAGATGCCTCGTCGGCCGATTCAGGTGTTACGGGGAAAGATTTGGATGTGGATGATGACACGTTTTACAATGTCGACATGAACATGGACTACAAAGACTGTGGTGAAGATGTTGACGATGTTTTTGCCCCAGAATGGTGCCAGCCAAAGCGGTGGTGCCTTGCTTGTGACACCATTATTTGGCTACGTTTCCTTCCTCCAGTTAGGGAGTGGATTGTCTGTGGATGTCCATGATGAAATTTGTAAAACTTTTCCTGTTTCAAAGAGTTCTCCATTTAAGGGATATGTTGGTTTGCACATATTCTATGTCTATGACTCGTACAAAATACTTCGAATGATTATCCTCAAAACAATTCCATATGAGGATAGGAATTTCACTCCATTTTTGTCATCAATTTCATGCATTTACGGTCAACATTTTGTGTCAAATACATCTCACCACAGTCAACAACGGTTCCTAAGACTGATGCTTCCTTTTTTTTCCTTTTCTTTCGTGAAAGCACACCAAAATTGGGACTTCGATGTCTAAAAAAACGCGAGAGGTCATGTCCGCCAACAACGAACACAATATCTCTAAGCACACGTCATCACTCGTGCACCACAAATTGGATGAGCCGTCGCTGCATTTCAGCGACGACAACGTCCAATCGGCCTCAAGGTCAGATACAGCTGATTGTCGGTTGGAAAACAACAAACAACCAGGCTTTTATGCCTAGTTGCCGATGACCAGTCATTGGACACAGTGACCGTTCGAGCGACTGGGGTCCATTCACCACCGACCGACTTGCCAAAGCTCCGAATGTGGATATGGCATTATTAAGCACAAGTACATTGGATATGGTATTGATAGATGATTTGACACATGTGTAACATGCTTAATGTTCGAACAGGTGGACAGACTTTCATTAAAGTTCCGATGTATGGATATGACGTGGTTAATGTGCGAAACGTGGATGTACCAATAGTTGTCGAGAATTCTATGGATACATGGTCACTCCCCCATCCCATGTGACACACAACATGAAACTAAAGTTTGTGATACTTAGTAAGATTGAGTGTGCCTTTCGGCCGTGCGTGATGCGTGCTGAGAGCACACCGCCACACGGGGGTCAAGCCCGACCTCTCAGTATATACCGAGGGCGGCTATACATTGTTGGACAGAGTTAATCCTGCCAGGTGGTCCCCTATGGATCAGTACCCAGCTAGCAGAATGTGACTCCCCCAGAAACCCAAATGCAAACTTGGAAAGTGCCCTCGAATCCTAAAGTCATCCTAAAGTGTCTTTCAAAAGTGGTGAAGCTCATGCAAAATGCATGAGCTTCACCACCGGTGGCTTCAAACTTGTGGGACAGAGCTCAATGTCAGTCGCAACACTCATTTTCTTGTATTTGTGAGATATGAGCATGTGGAGCAAGACAAGAGGCCATTAGAGTTGTGATGGGAAACCATTTGAACCACAAATACTAGCACTCCCCCATGACCCACAGACACAACATCTACACACCACAAGCTAGTTCAAGAAATAGCACAGACATAGGAGAACAAATATCAGCCGGGGTCATGGGAACAGGCGAGACCAACATGATGAACACCACACTTGAAGATGTTTCTGGTAATTGAGAAAATCAGCTTGCTGTGGGCGTGTGTACACCTAGACAACCCGGAAAATGCCTGGAGCGATGCACTCAAACAAAGCGGGGGTTGATATTGACGTGCTTTGTGCATAATTGATGCATGCAATAGTTCTCAGCAATGGCTTAGCACAAAGTGATGCAACGAATGGGAATGTGCAGTTTCTGCAGCAAGCAACCTAGCCCGCAACGTACTCAGCTCTCCTTGACCTCCAAGGCACACACCCTTGCTTGCCACTTTCACAGGAGACGCCTGTGCCTCCAGTAACAAAGATGTAACCAGTGCGGTTGCAAGCGTCCACGTCATGAGCCCAGTCACTTTCAGTTCAAACATTTACATGAATTGGTTTGTGCTTTGAAGTACAACCCTATGCGTGGAGTAGACAACGCATACCATACCACACAAGTATAGCCTCAAGGTGTTGCTCTGTGAGACACTAAGAAAATAGAGACAAGAGATTCACTCCAAAGGCAACATCTGCATGGGTGGTAGTAGCCAAGTACATGAGTGAGCCAATATTACACAGCTAGTCGGTCATGTTCACTGCCTCCCAAAGTTTAGTTACATCTACTAGCTTCAGCAATGCCTGACCTGCTAGAGTCATTGGTGTACACGCTGAGGGAATGGCAGAGTGCAGGAAGGCAAAACGCTCCCCAAGGCTGCACACATACACAGCCTGATGAATATGTAGTGTTTTCTTAGAGCGGTCACGCTCGAGAAAGATCATACCCGGAAAGACTCAGCAGGCCCAAGATCCTTCATCTTGTACGTTGATTGCAAGAGAATCTTGACTGACTGGACAGAAAAAAAGACTAGGAGATGCAATGAGCAAGTCATCAACGTACACAAGAATGGCCACGAGTGGGGCAGAGGGTACATTGAGAAAAAATGCAGGGTCAATTGTGCTCCTGAAAATTCCACCCTTGTCAAGGGTGGATGTTATCTCTTGGTTCCAACACCGTGGTAACTGCTCAAGATAGTACAAGACCTTACGTAGTCGCCAAACTTTGTTGGTAGCATCTGTGAAACCAGGAGGTTGGATTATGTAGATCTCCTCATCCTTCTTACCATATAGATTAGATTTTTTTCTCTCTTTTTTTCTTTTTCTTTTTTCTTCATTTTTTGAATTTCTTGTTTTTTTTTTTTTTGGTTTTTAAGATGGTCCAGGCAGAAAATCCCTCCCACTGGGAGGGATTACCATATAGAAATGCATTTTGTACATCGATTTGTTTGAGCTCCCAGTCATGTTGCGTAACAAGACTAAGGAAACCTTGAATAGTGGTACAACGTCTCATCAAAGTCAATTCCAGGGATATGTGAGAACCCCTTGGCTCTAAAACAAGCTTTGTATCCCTCCACTTGACTGACACTTCCTATCTGCCAAGTGGGATATCAACAAGCTCTTACACCCCATGCTCATTTAGAGCCTTGAGTTCACTCTACTGGGCTGTTTTCCAGAGAGAGAGGTCAGCAGCTTTGAGGACCTCGTGAACTGTCATATGCTCTGGAAGCAGTGGGGATAGGCCAGCAACAGCAAAGCAGTCGGCTACATACCCATAGAGAGGCAACTCAAGGGCTCGATGCTCCACAAGAGCATAACCAAGAGCAAAACTGGGGTGATGTCGGAGATAAAGGTAGATGTGGTCAGCCGAAGAGCATGGAGCTTGGGTTGACTAGACATGATTGTGCGATCAGGTGTGGTAGGACCATGAGAGGAAGGGCCGTGA
>SZWC01002503.1:144019-156139 GCA_023375785.1 Penium margaritaceum | reverse complement strand
GATCCAGTCACATGAAAGAAGGCACTTTCGGCAGAGGAGGCGGTGCTTTGGCACATGACCCGTGAGGATGAGCTCCGAACAATCCAAGAGCACTGTGTATACAAGCTCGTTGACCTTCTGCCTGCAAACAAGGCCATATAATTCAAGTGGGTCTTTCACAAGAAGGTGAAACCAGATGGCTCAGGAGGCTACTCCAAGGCCCGCTTAAAGGCTACAGGTCTCTCATTGGTTGAGTGCGTCAAATTCACCGATACCTTTGTACAAGTTGGTCACATTACCACAGTTGGGTGCTCCGTTTAAGATGGTGGATCAGCACAGCTAGGAGCTACACCTGATAGATGCAAACAATGCATTCCTTTTTAAAAATGTGGAGGATGAGTTCTACATGGTACAACCAATGGGCTTTGAGGTCGGTGATAAGTTCTGGAGCTTACGCAAGGCCTTGTATGGCTTAAACAAGACACTGTGGTGCTAGAATAAGGAGAATACTGGCACATTGACTCACGCAGACTATATGCAGAGAGATTCTCAACCTTCCCTCTTCTTGCGACAGTAGCTTAGCTCTTTCTCGCCATTTGATTTATGTTGACAACCTCCTGATTGCACTTCCCTTGATTGAGGCCCTAAAGGAGGCCAGGGTAGTCCTCCAGGATGACTACAGGTTGAAAAACCTCAGCCGTCCAGCTCTATTCCACTGGACATAGATCGTGTGTAACTGTCGACAGCACAAACTCTTGCTTCACCAGGCACGCTATACAAAAGCGGTTTTTCAATCTCACGGCTGCTGTTCCTATAGCCTCCAATCCCATCACACCAGAAAGACAAGATGCCTTGAAGGTGGGCTTTGCAATTGTGCAAAGCTAGGGGAGGTTGTATGCTTGACCCTCTTCTTGTATATCATTGGCTCCATCATGTCCTTGGCAATGATCATTCGGCCTGACGTTGCCTTTGCCATCAATCTCCTTGCATACGTCTCATAGTGTCCGTGAGTGAGAACCCTACACACACCACTGTGAGTGGTATGGTATGTGCTCTCTACACTGTACCTCGGGCCTTGCTTCTCTCGGTAGTGCTCAGTCATAGTGGACGGTTATAGAGACAATGACAGGGCATGGAGTCCTGGTGGGCAGAGTCAGACAAACGACATGTTTCTATTGTACAACATTGTTTTTTCATGGCACTGTAGCAAGAAGCAATGCATTAAACGTAGCTCGTCAGAGGCAGAGTACGTTGTGTAGGAGGCTATGGCTACAGAGGTGGGTTGGATGCACCGATTGTTTCATGACTTCTTTCAGACTGTGCTTTCTATTTTTTTGTGCCATGAAAAAGAGGAGTGGTCTCAGTATTGTGGAGAAATCTGGTGGGTTTCATGAATTCTCAGAGCACATTACCGTTTAGCACTATATTGCCTTTGAATAAATAGAGAAAAATGTGATGTTCATCATCTGGGCCGGTAAGGACCTTCAATGGGCTGAATTCCCGATCAAGGCAATGGCGCACAGAAAGTTATGGATGACCATTCGTTTTTTCAGGCTTTGTCCCTTTCCTGAGGATTTCTGAGATTTGGGTTTGTGCATGTGAATGTTTTGCCTCTTGTTTTGTACGTGTTTCAGCTGTCATTTGTATGGACATGTAAACTATTGGTTCATGGAGGAGTGATATGATGTGAGATTTTTCTGTCTATGTGTGCAACATACCCTGATCACTGGGCCATTTCCATACCTGCATAGATCCGTCATATGGACCCAGCTGGAACCGGGGAGCCGTTGCATGGTCATCCACCCATCTGCAGCTGCAACAGTGCCAGGCTGTACAAATTTTGTACACCCTGTAGGATTTTCTCTAGGACTAGCCATGGGTCTGATTTTTTTTTTTTTTTTTTTTTGTTATTGCATTGTGTGTCCACCGATTCATGTCAGAATAGGGTATGTATGCAATTTCTGGATCTGTGGGATCAGGCGGTGCTCCACTTGGATGTGTGTGCACTGAGTTACATCCAAAACAGTGGTTTTGGGCCAGTTGAGGGAAAAAAACACCTGCCATTGTACTTAGCCTGGCTGGTGCCCGCGGCAGCAATTTATGTTGTGAGCCTGTCAGTTGCCATTTCTCTGTACACCTTGAAGCTTATGAGACCAAATGTGTCTCCCCTAAGGAGAACCTTGCTATTCTTGCACCTGCCTTGCTTGCTAGTGCACCTGCTGACTAGGACAGTGTTGCCCTATCAGCAGCACCAAAGCTAGGAAGCTTCCACACAACTTCTCAGGGACATCACTGCACATCGGTATATCAAACACAGTGCCAAGACGGAGTGCTTCCTCCATGTAGCCAGCATAGAGAAGATTCCAAGAAGTTTCTTTGTGTTGGTTCTGCTTGTGACCTGAGAACATTATCCTAGTTTGCAGTCATGTAGTCATGCATTGCAAGCGCGAGAGAACCAGGGATCGTGCTAGGAGAGACGTGCATAATTGCATGTAAGAATTTGTATAAAGAGTGAGATATTGACATGCGTAGATAGCCGCCGCATACGCCAAGGAGGTGCCACAAAAAAATTTGTCACAATTATGTGAGGGTGACTTGCACCCTCACATAATTGTGACAATTTTTTTGTGTTTTCTTACGATCTCTGTAGAGATCGTAAGAAAACACAGCCACAAAGCTTAAATAATTGATTCAGGTGTCAATAACATGCATTTTTCTGTTTAAGGGTTCAGATTACTCCTCATTTTTATGAATGTGTTCAAAGTTAAGCCAGATATAGTGGTTTCTAGGTGGAGTGACTACTAACTATGACTGTGTTTCCAGGTCATCAGCAGCAATGCTACGATATCTGGGTGCTAAGGTAGAAGTTGCTGAGCCGTGAAACTAATATGTAGCAGCAATGGCAATAGCGGTGATGACTGTAGCCTTGGTTCAATGAGGGTCCACAACACGATAAGATGAGGGGTGGCAGCAGCACCTGCGTCGCAAAGATGTGACATTGCAGTAGGGTTCTGCCACTTGCAGCAACTCACAGCAAGTATAGTCAAGGCAATGGCTGCAACATGCACCATGCACCATTTTTGAAATCTGGCTCACTCTGTGAACAAAGTTGAGTTGATCTGGCATTATGTCTGCATTCATTAGGAAAAAGGGAAAGTGGCCTACTTCTGGAACGGCTTTTCAGGCAGGCCGCCGTAAGGCGGCACATTAGCACAGCTCTTGGCATGGGACCAAAAGGCAAGAGAGCCAAGAAAGTTTTCCCTAGGCTCTCTCCTGACCCTCCTGCCTATCCTGACTAGTGAATACTGGTATGACCATGAGTAGGCCCAAGTGTCCCATTCATCCATCCAGCCATGAACTATACTCTTCTCGATTATTCCAATTGCCATAGCATACCTCTGACGAGCAGATCACACATCACAGATTTTACGCAATAATGAACAGTGGTCCATGCTTGGATTCTATCAGTCTCCTCGCGAGTGAATGTGGCAAATGTGCTGGAAGCAGGGAGGCTGGGAACGATGCACAAGCATCAAGAGACATTGGCGTGTCTCACTTGAGGCCTTGAACGTGGACCGGGGTTTTTATAGAGGTGGATCGCACTATAGACCGATGGTCATCAGAGGGATGGGAGATTGCTGCTGTTCATCAACCGAGACTGTGAGCATGAGCTCCTCTAGAGAGGAAAAGCTAGGGAACAACAAGTAGCTGAGGAAATACCATAAATCCAGACGATCTCACCTTTGGATTGCACTGAGGGCACAGGGATCGGCCAGCCTCGGTCTTCTCAGTCACCAAATTCATCAAACAGTGTTAAGGATGCTCATGATTGAAGAAATGAGAACAGTGCAGTTGACTTGGTTGCTCTAATATCATCCAGCACAACCCATATAGATTGATAATCTATATTTAGATTTATTCTTCTTTTCTTCAACAATCACAAGAGACTTGTTCCATTTGAAACCTTACAGGACAATCTATCTACTTTTTTAGTTCTTATATGTATTGATTTGTGTACTCTGAGTAATGTCCAAGGGCAAGGAGACGTTGTGTGTGTGTGTGTGTGTGTGTGTGTGTGTGTGTAAGCAACTGTGACTGGTGCCACATCGTGTCATCTTCAAGTTTATTTTCCATCAATTTATGTTCAGTTAGTCATTTCTTAAGGCCTATGTGGATTCTGGGAAAGCACATGATTTTATTCATTGATATGAAAACAGGTCGTGCCTTCTAGGGATTTTCAACATGGCCAACGCATAAGTGCACAATTGCTCCATTTGATGGTGATGAACATCACATTTGTTACATGATTGAAATAGCATGGTATTTTACTAAGGTGAACCCCACCTCGGTAGAGAAATTTTAAAGTCAAATGCTCTAATTCAAGCCAGGAATAAGGTTGGATCTTACAATTCATTTGTAGAATTTTTGAAGTGTTCCTTTGGGATATATAGGAAACTTCTCGTCCATTCACTAGAACACCACAAAAGTAACCGTTGACATTCCTTGTTGGCCAAGAGCAAGCTGGTGATCTGTTGGCTTGAGCCAGTGGCGGTTATAAAGTCATCAGAATCATGTTACCGTGTCACAATGGTCCATGCGCTTTGACATGCACATAGGTCTTCAGTTTTTCTTGGCCTTGTCCATGGTTTTCCCTTCATCTACAGTCACACCTTCATTCCTATACAAGGTCATGGAATCCCCGTTGGTTGCATGAAACTGGAAGACAAGCCCTTAACTAAAGGGCCATGGATCTTCGTACACAACTTCAAGCACTTTTGAGGAAGCTTCTACTAGACATAGTGGAATACATCGTTTGGTCAATGCGTCAGTGACCAGTGATGAATGTCCCCTTCACCAACATGGCATGGATACTTGAGATCAATGATGGAAACCTAGCTCGCCTATAGAACATGGCTCGCATGTCACATCTTACATGGTTGCACATTGCCATCTTTTTATGCAGAGATCTTCCATCTGTGTCACACATGTCTCTCAAGAGGAAACGATGTTAACTTTGCTGTGGTGTGTTCTCTGGCATGTCCGTGCTCCAAATCAAAGAGTTTTTTCAGTGTATCACGTCCACCGAGTAGAAAGAATACGTAAATTTGTCCAAACACTCAAAGAACCATACATCATCCACGATAGCTGCCAACCTACCACTGCATTGGAGCAAATTTTCATGGTACCTCCCGCAGTTCAAGCATGTGTTGGTGCCGTTGATGATACCCACGTGCCTGTGACTATTTTTCAGAATCAACGTCACGCTTACGTCAACAGACATCTTTCGATGAAATAGACCATATTGGCTACATGTGATCACCATTTGTTTCTTTTATTGCAAGTGATGATCGGGACAATTATGCACATGACATATGATTTTTTCCAGGTATTTTTTGTCAGGGTTTTGTGTTTCCACGAACAAGTAAATGCTTGCACATGCATCTTTTCCAGATGTTCATGGACTAATGATGCCATCTCACCGAATCAAACATCACTTGCAGGAATTTGGGCTAGCTCAACAACGGCCTTAAAACAAGGAAGAAGTTTTCCATTGATGGCATGCTTCTACTTAATCCTGCATTGAACAACTATTCAGTGTTCTTAAAGCATGGTTTAACATTTTGAGATGCCTTAAACTTCAGGATGAGGACATGCAAGGGCCAATCTGCTTTTCTTGATATATTTTCCACAGCATGTTCATTTTTATGGAGCACGAAAAACGATTCTTAGATGCATACATCAAAAGTGGAGACGGGATTGATGGTGTAATTCCAATTGTAATGGATAGAATGGGATTTTTGCAGACAGATATTTCAGGGAGGATGTGCCAAGCATACAAAGATGATCAGTTTACTCATGACAATGTCACAGGTAAATCGTCAACAAACACATCATTTTACTAATCTACAATACAATAAAATAGATTTAAAACGCAAATTGTTCCTCATTCTCCTCTCCCACATCCTCCCCGGCCGCCAATAGTCCTTCAGCCCTACCAAGAGCTTCCAAAATATGTGCAGGACCACCTGCAGCTTCTGGGGAAGCCATGCAACTACCCCCTGCCTCCTCATCTACAGCAACCTACATTCTTGAGGAACCTGATGAGTAAGCAAATATTCCATGCTTATTGCCGTGGTCCAACCAGTCTAGGAATGCCAGTTTATGAACAGGTGAAATCTGTGGAGTAGAAGAGGATTTGGGGAATTGGGCCACTTGAGTAACTTTGGTATTCATGCCAAGCGTACTTCGACGACAAGTGTTGCAACTTTATGGAGCATATATATAATAGGAAAATCAAGAATATGGCGTACTTTGGGTCTTGGGATTTTGAGTCAAGCAACATGGGTGATGTCGCATCGTGAGTGGCTGCTTCCAAGAACTCTACCAAGAAGCAGCTGCTGAGGATTTTTGATTTTTGTGCATAAGTATATGATCAGAAATGGCCACAAAAACTTGAGTTTTAGCGTGAAAGTGAAAACGTGAAAATAAGCGTCCTTTTGATGCATGTTCTCCACTCGCTTCATTGTTGCTGAGGTCATTGCACGCGTCCGGCAAGTCCCATGCTTTGGAAATCTGGCCACTAGATGTCGACTGCAACTACGACCCTCTAACTTTGCAAACCTGCCGGATTTGTGGGTATCTTTCCAAAAACCACCTTCAATGGTATTTTGCCTCTTGTTATGGAGGTTGAAGAGTTGTACACGAGTTTAGTGGTTGGTAGCATGACTGTCCTGTCAGTTTCATGTAGTTGGCATAACATTCACAGGAGTTTCTTGACTGTTTAATCACTGCACTTAGTCGATCCAATTGTCTGGGGATTGAATGCCGTTGACATGTGGATCCGACAGCCATAGTGAGTCATCAGCTCATGCCAAATTTGTTGGTGAACCTTCCATCTCTGTCACTGGTGATGGAGGAGGAGACTCTGTGTAGTCGGATAATGTTATTATGTTAGTGATGATTGCCTTTGTCGGGATGAAGTATAAAATCTTGAAAATCGATCAATTGCCACAAGGATTATGTGGAAATATTTTAACATGATTGGAAAACCCATCATGAAGTTCATCAAGATTTCTAACCATGTTTCTTTGGATACTGGTAGGAGTTAAAGTAGATGGGAGGGGTTACATCATCTCCATTCATGGCATCAAAACATATCACATGTAGTAGTTTTTTACATCATTCTGCATCTTGTCCCATCCATAACATTTTTCAAGTATTTTTAATGTCTTGTCCTTCGCAAAGTCCCCACTTAAGCCGGTGTCATGGCACTCTTCCAATAGCATGCAACATGTTTTTTTGCTAGGTCGTGCGACAACCCGGCGAGTAAATCACCATTGCTAGTATGGTTTGTGAAACCATAGTTAGTCTTTTCATACCCTTTGAATTCCTTGTATCCCTTTAAAAAAATACTTCCAAGGTACAAGTTTCATTTGACAATCAGTTCCAATTGTCATGCTGACAATCAGTGTGACAATTTTGGGCCATCAATCTGATTTCTAACTTAGAGAATCCACTTTGTCAGATTTTCCTTGTCGGTTCTTCATTTCCTACTTGAATGTGGACTTGTTGAACTCCACATTTTCAGTTTTACGGCAGGTAAGATTTGGGTGAGTCTTGAGGTGGTGGTCGGTGCAGATGACACAACGTCAGAATTTCAGTTAGCATCACACTTGGTGGTCTTACAAATGAGGTGGGAGAGAGACGGTGACACTCTGGTGTGATTTATTCTTCATTGGTGGTAGTAGTTTCAGAATTCCAAAACACTTGAATGTCCTCAAATCTGGTGGGTGGTGGCGTATTAGCAACTGCTTCCACTTTCGTTGGGTCCATCATGAACCATCTATCCGTAATGGTGTGACCCCAAAGCTCGATCAAATAGCGACCAAAGTCACACTTTGAAATCTTTTTAATCAATTTCCCTTGTTATCAAGTATGAGATCCTTTCAAGGATTTGAATATTGTACCTAAGAAGTTGATGACTCTTTGTTTCTCCATGAACATTTTTTTCCAAACACCCATGGGTTTTTTTGAAAACCTAGCTTCTAAACAATTTCATTATTGACACAAATCTGAGAACATCCTTATTAAAAGTAGACATATCATGTTTCATGACATTTACAATTCCATGATTGCAATCATTGCAGTACTGTTGTTTTGATGCTTTGGTTATGTTTTAGGTTATCTTGACAAACTTTACAATCTTAGGAATCCTTGTGTGCAACACTAAGAGCCGCTCTTATAGGATATCGGTCGGTGCAATCTTTTGACCAAACATGATTTTAATCTTCTACTGTTACTCTTTTTTCCCTTTCCTGAATTCTTAGATGTTCACTACAATTTTTCCCGTGTCTGGCCTGCGGCATTTGCTTCTAACTGGGACGCAAAATATGACCCTACTAATTGCAAGTCCAGCACAGATGTTGGTCTCAGTGATCGGAGACATCAATCTCCAACGAAGACAATTATTTCATCAAGGGTGACTTCTCATTGGATTTCCGCACACACGTGTTTTCGTTGGCATTCTGAATGCGTTCAGCTGTTGTAATCATTTGTGGAAGGTGGTCTTGGATGCCGAACATTGTTATGGCTCACTACATATCATGCTTCAAGTCGTTCTTGTAGTGGAAACATAGTTATTTGCAGGCAGGGTCATCGTTGGTGTTGAGTTCATGGAAAAGGTGTGTGTACTCTGTCACGCCAGATTGCTGATGTAGGCATAGGAGCTTGTACCATGCTCCGGATTTCTCGTTAAGCTTTTCGAAACATGTAAGGATAGCATGCCCAAGATCGTTCTAGTCTTTTGGTGTATTCAGTGAGTCTTGCCACACCACATTGATTTGCTTAAGAAGTAGAACGCTTATTGTTGGCAATGTTAGAGCTGCTACGTGGACTACAGATTAGGCTCCGTAGATCTTCTGCTAACTTTGTGTGTTGTTTAAAATTTAACGACCATCTTCATTTTGTGCTGTTCAAAAGTGAGGGTGCAAGGTTAAGTTTCTTCCAATCGTTTTTTACCCCAAAACCAAGTATACCACCTTACTTGTTAGCCATATCCAAATTGTGTGTCCCCCAGAATGTTTATAATCAAAATACTCAGAACACTTTACTCAAATATAGGGTTCATTGAGACATGGTTGTTGCTCTCAATTAGTATTACTTTCCATATGTGCACACTTTGGAGCTCCTCCATCATGGTAATGAGTTGTTGAACCAGATGGTTGTTTGGCATTTGAATGGCCACATCTTCTAGTATTGGTCGTTATGGATGTGAGCTTGCTAGCTGGTGACTCCTTCCATCATGCGAGGTGCCGCCTTGAAAAGAAACGATCGACCCAAGGGATCTGTCATCGGATTGGACGTTTGAGTCGTCATAGATACATCATTTGGTGCCAAGCCTGACATAACAACTGCATGGGTCTCTCTAAGAGCACCGTGAATTACTCGTTACTGTCCTTCCATCGATGAAGTCATTACTGATTATTGTTCTTTTTTGTTGAGTGTGCATGCTCCTTTGACTATAGTAAATACGAGGACTGCGATCTTTAGGATGTGGAAGACTATTGTGAGGTTACCACCTAGGAGTGAAGTCGTTGATTGCTTTTGCACTATTGTGGCCTGGTACCAAGCGATACGTAGAGAAAATCATAGATGGTGAATAGGTAGACGTAGTGGAGAAGAAGACAAATTTTTAAGGGTGACTTGAGTGAATTGTGATTGGCGGTAATGTATTTCAACGACTAGTGTCAGAATTATGGAGAAAATGTACACAATAACCATAAAAAAAATAATTTGGCATACTTGGAGCTTTTGATACTTTAACCGAGCAATATCTGCGACACTACATCGTTAAAGGGTGCCTCCAGAAGCTTTGTCAAGGAGTAAAGGGTTTTCAACAATATTGAAGCGAGTGTTTTCAAAAGTCTACCATTGTCGAGAAATTGGCCAGACAGTATGAACAGGTGGATAGGATTTGCTATAGTTTTGTTGAAACTTTTCAAAAGTGGTCGAGCTTGCCAGAACCTTTTGGAATGGAACGCTGGACGTAGAGGTAGTTTTCTCAAATTCTCTCAACCTACGTGCATAAATATTGGAGGCTTACGCATTGTGGGCCATAAATGGAAGGACAGAATTTCGCACTCGTGGAGTTTAAGCACTTGTTCAGTGACGTTACCTTCTCCCCCAAACGAATCGAAGGTACTCAAGACTTATAGCCAAAATCTTATAGATGAGCACTTGGCTCCCACATTCACTCTAGCCACAAAGCACCTTTTCTTTTTTTAGTCTGATTTCTTGTCAAAGCATGTGTCCGTAACACAATCCGGTTGGTCCATATGGGTTGAATGGCTTCTAGGTTTGTAGAAGACTAAATGGGATGGATTGAGGGTCGGAGATCCTTTGTCAACACGGTTTCGGCCCAGTGGTCCAACCTTTCCGTCTAACTTGTTGCAATGAATGCGCTGACTTATCCCTCATCAGCGTTTAAAGTTTTCCTAACCAAATTTGTTAGTACTAATTCCTAACAAGTTGCATAACATCACATACATGTCTTTCTTTTCTGCATTTCTGAATTCTTTTCTGCTTTTCCACAAACTTACCTGCCACAGGCGGATCGCTTGGCCGTCATTTCATGGATGTGGCTGGATTGTGGTGAGTGGGAGAGGCGTTCCCACCCATCCACATTTCTGAAGTCTATATCTAGGATCGCAGAAGGTTTGCCCCTTTTGAGTGTGTGAAAGAAGCCCCTCACCCACTTTTGGTCCACTGACGTATGTGTTTGTCAGTTGAAAGCATTTGAGGGGGTGTATAGTTGCATTGGCGATTCAACTGCGATGTAAAGATTGCAAGGAAATTGCGGTTTGCTGAATTAATGGAGATGTTTGCATCGCATTGACGTCATTTTGGTATAATTGTGTGCTGTTGCAGAATCTGCATTAGACCTCGTAGTAATCAGTACGTTGTTTCAGTGAAATGATCTTGTATCATAGTTTCATAAAAAAAAAAACATTGTGCTTTCTTCATCTGAGGTCTTCCAAGCATGAAATTCATATGTTCGTGGAACTTGGGCTTTTGAAACTAATGTAAGAAGCACCAAAAGTCAAACATCATGTTCCAATGCGGCGTACATTGGCAAATTCAGACTGTACATTTTCTCTCAAACATCCTGCTAGGCTCGTGACACATTGCGATGAGATGTAACATGTGGTTGGGGTAATGTGGTCGGGGACCATTTGCGTTAAGCATTGCATCACGGCAAAAAATAGTGTTGAAAGCCCAAAATCACGAACATCATTCCTCAGTTTTGACGTTACACCTGATGAAACTCCATGGTGTTTTCTCCTGATTTGTAAGTCAACCACAAAAATGAGGAAAGACTTTTGTCCATGAGTCCATAACATCTGGACCGTGCATGCATAAAAAACGATAACGTGCACACAAAAATAATGTCAATCACCCACTTTGGCGACACACACCCACATCCATCCACGACTGCGATGGACAAAACTGCGGTCCCAACTCACCACAATCCAGCCATGGTCCATGGCTGTGCCTGGCAATCTTGAGAGAACATGTGTGAAACTGTTCACGCGTCTGATAACAACATCTTGTAAAGTTCAAAGAGAGGCTGACTGAATCTCGATGCGGGAATGCAGTTCACTCTTGAAAAATGCCCTTTTTTTTGCTCCAAGTATAAGGTGCAGTGGACGACAAAGTTGATTGAACATACGAAAAAGTTACGATCCGCCCCCTTTTTCTACGCTTCTCTCAGAGTTCACTCTTAGGGGCGATGTTTTGTTATAGGTAGCCACGTTTCTCAATTGTTTTGTTTTTTTAGCAGTCTCGCTTTCCAAATCTAGCTTTTCATAAGCCACTCAATTTGGTGCCTGAAGTCTATGTGACCCTAAGGGTATTGTGTAAGAGTTGTATTGTTCATACCGCCTTTATTTTTACAATTGCCTTATCCATTTTTCTTCCAAAACCTCTTCTCAACTTGGTGGTTTCATGTATGGAAATAAATAGGACCCTGGTACAAGCGTTTTTTCGGTGTTGCATCCCCTAGAAGATTATCCATTTTTTTTGTTGAACTCGACGTGTAGCATGTTTATTTGCGGGCCGGGGGCAGGGGGGGGGGGGGGGGGG
>SZWC01002503.1:130530-143945 GCA_023375785.1 Penium margaritaceum | reverse complement strand
GGGGGGGGGGGGGGGGGGGGGGGGGGGGGGGTGACAGTGACGTTAATGGCTCTACCTTGTGCTCTCTCCCCCCCTCCTCCTCCGCCCCATCCCCCGCCTACCACCATTGAGGAGGCGATCCATTGCAAGGTTTGACTTGGTGACCACATTGGCAAGGCGGCGTACACTTGGAATTTTTGGAAGGAAACGGTGATAAGGTTGGGCCAGGGGGGGGGGAGGGGGGAGGGGGGGACAAAACTAGACGCTCATGGTTAGCCGTTCGTACATTGCAGAATTGTCACCAACTGCGGGAGGGGGGAGGGGGGGTGGGGGAGAGGAAAGCATCCCACACACGTTTGCAATTGTGGGAATTCTCATGTGTTCATGAATGTATGGAAACAAGTGGCTACTACATTTCCCACATTCAGAATGGCGTGCAAAATGTGTCATTTTGTGCGTTGTTCTAGGAACGTTGAACGATATTGTCACAGAGAAAACGAATAGGAAAAACCATATACATGACTTGCAAGCGTGCAAAAAGAACGCTATGGTTAGACCTTTTCCTAACAGTTTTCTATCCCTTTTCATTAAAAACAAAATATAACATTCACATTTTGCACTCAGGGGTGCATGGCATGAGGACCATATACCTCACATTGACGAGGTATATTTTAGTGACACAATGAACCCCTAGGTATTCATGGTGCTCCAAAAAGTCATCAGTGGTATTCTTGGATGGTAACTTACTGTTACGTACTTGACCCTAATCTTTCGGAGTGGGCATTCCTGTTATTACACAAACAGCCCATCGCGTCGCGAGATCGTGATATTCACTCCGACAATCGAGGGCAAACCAGCCACTTGCCCTCACCCCCGGTGAACCTTCCCGAACCTACTGACAACTTCGACCACTCTCGCAAATCTACGACAGACGTATCACGACCTTTTGGTCGACTTCTTGACGCACCGAGACGAATCTGGATTCATAAAGATGCATCTCGCATCATCACCGTCGATTCTGGAAGTCACCCAATTTCTCGGCAGACCATCTCGAATCCAACCACTCACGACTCGATTCTGCACGCGTCGCTCGACGATCGACCCAACGACCCCGACTATGTCCCATTTGTAACTAGAAACTTGTATACATGTGTTCGATCATTTTGACACTTGTAATCGAAGTACACTTACCGCAAATTATAAATTGCTTAAATGTCCCAAGATCTAAGTCGTGTTTCAGCCTCACAACTTCCACCTATTCAGCATTTACGCTCCGTTCGGCATAACACTTCGTATTAGAGCACAGTAGTGCTAGAGAGGCATCCGACTACTTTGCCCACCAGGAGGACTACCTCGCACAAGTCGTCAGCACATCTCGCACATCAAGACTTCGCAGACTTCGCGACTACGACGTGAGCCGAGCGAGCGCAACTGACGACCAGTACCGGGTCTTCGGCGACGACTTCGGCAATGGAAGAGTAGAACGTGCCTATGCACGCGAACCCTCAAACGGCAGCGAATACTGGCGTGGCAGGCTATGCGGCAGCTGGATCAACTTCCATAGTTTTGACGAACAATCAGGTCTTAGACCCAACAGTGGTAAACCAGTCGTCCCATCCGACAGCCTTGACGACGACAGCAAGAACGACAGGTGGCACGGGGCGACATGTGCGGATCAACGACAAACTGGCAAACCGGATCTCCGCGCTCGAGGGGGATCAACAACCATCTGCTCCAACAACTCAACGTCGCGATGGGGGCTCTTCGCAACGCAAGAGGATGGGAATTGGTGCTCTCGAGAGGAATTCCCAACTCTCGATCGAACCCATAATTCGTCCCGCTCCACCAGAACCGTTTGATCCTAAAAATTCGAAAGGACCGTCGGTTTGGGTGTGGCTGACAAGTTTGGAAGTGTACTTCACCGCTGCTGGGGTCAACGATGATCAAAACACAATTGACCTTACGGTCGCACATTTGCATGGCACAACGCTAACTTGGTTGGTTGGTCTAATCTAAAGACCAACCAACTGCATCAGGAGACCGGCAGGACATCATCAACGGCCAACGGCGCCCGTCTCATATCGCCGACCGCATGCGTCTATCCTTGGAGCAGATCAACCCACAGTGGTAAGACACGCTGATGCCACCAACCGACTGGAAAGAATCCTTGTGCACAATGCTCGCACAATTTAGAAGACTGAATGAAAAATATGATGCACGGTACAAGCACCAGCGTCTCCGTCAGCAGTCTAGCGTGGCAGAGTACGCGCGGAGATTTCGTGAGATCATCACCGGAGCAGACATCGCCTCTGATAAACACTTTTTTCACTACAACAGCAGCCTCAAACCAGAAATCAAAAAACAGTTGTTGTTTTTGGCATCCAAAACGACTTTTCATAGACGATTGCAATACGAGAAAGGATCGAAAGCGCCGACTACAACGCTCAGATCCAGGAATCCAACAACTGGCGACCTCCCAACCACAATTACTGTGTAAACAAAAAAAAAACAAGTCGGCGGACTCCTCCACTCCGATGGATGTGGACGCCGTCGACCATGGAGATACGAGTACTTGCTACAAATACGGAAAGGTTCGGCACATCGCTCGCAACTGTCGAAGCAAGCAGCTGGCCAAAAAGGAGGGGAGTTCGCAGAAAAATGAATCTAGAAATTGCAAACGGCAGGAGTGAAAGGCGCAACTCTTGTCCACACGAAGCGATCTTCACCAAACAATCACCCATCTGAATGGCCTACATCGATGTAGAGGGTTTCTGAGATCGCAAAGTTTGACGAAGGGTACGAGGATTACCAACCGGCGATACTACTAAAAGTTCAGTCTCGAGGGTGCAAGAGTTGCAGAACGGTACCGGCACTATTGGATGGAGGGGCTTTACACAGCTTCGTAAGCAATGACATGGTTTGCAACCTGGGCTTGTAGACAAAACCAGGGGTGTTTGAAGGGAAAACTGTCAACGGAAGATTGCAAATATGGAAACACTGAGAACCATTATGACTACAAGTCAGAGACCTACGGGATGTAACGGTCTTGAGGTCCTGTCCAATGAGTGACTACAAAATTTTCCTCAGACGAGATTTCCTGCATTGCCACAATCTGCAGGTCGACAGGAACAGCGGCGACGTCTACATGGAAATCGATGGTGCCAAAAGATAAATTCCGCGTGTGGGACGGAAACCAGCAACGGAAGCAGCAGAGGCGGAATCAGCAAAGGAAATCAAAAAAGCAACTCGACGAGATGCTCGGTTAGGGGTTCATCTGCCCATCCACGTCACCATACGTCGTATCAGTACTGTTCGCTAAAAAGAAAACTGGTGAGATGCGGATGTGCGTGGACTATCAAGCGTTGAATGACACTACCATCAAGAACCACTACCCTCTTCCCCGAGCTGATGAACTTTTCGACCAACTCTGAGGGGCTCAAATTTTTATCGAAATCGACTTGCACAGCGGCTATCACCAGATACACGTGCCAGATGTGGACATCGAGAAGACGGCATTCAAAACACGCGACTTGCATTTTGATTTCATGGTAATGTCATTCGGACTTACGAATTCCCCAGCGACATTCATGGCGGCAATGAACAACATCTTCCACCCATACCTCGATAATTTTGTCGTGGTGTGCCTCGACAATACATTGGTGTACAGTCGCATCCCGGAGGAGCACGATGGACATCTTCGAAAAGTTCTCAAAGTTTTACAAAGGGAGATATTTTTTGGAAAACTCTCAAAATGCAACTTTGGTCACCGTTCGATCAAGTTTTTGGGTCACATCATCAACGGCGGACGGATCACCATGGATCCAAAACAGGTGGCAGCAGTCGTTTATTGGTCGACACCGACCAGCGTTCGAGACATTCAAGTTTTCCTCGGCTTTTACGACTATTATTGGTGTTTCCGACGGGATAAAGCCCGACTTTCAGCGCCTCTCTCCGACCTCACTCGAAAAGAACATGAGTGGCGGTAAAGAGATAGTGAACAAGAAGCGTTCACCACTTTGCGGAACGCTTTGACCTCGGCGCCAGCCCCACAATTAGCCGATCCAACGGTCGACTACGTCATGGCTACAGTCACGTGAGACCGAGCCATCGGCGTAGTCCTCTTGCAAGACCATGGCAACGGCGAGCAACCGGTCGCATACATGTCTCAAAAACTACGAGGACCGGAACTCAGATACGCCGTACATGAGAAAGAAATGCTGGTGGGCGTAAATGCATTAAACACATGGCAATGTTACCTGGAGTGCCGCCAATGCATCATACGTACCAACGACCATGCGTTGAAATATCTAAAGACGCACCCGAACCTCAGCCGACGTCAAACCCAATGGATGGAGTTCCTTGAATCTGGGTTTGACTACGATATCGAGTACCGGCCAGGCAAAATCAACCCAGCAGACGCACTCAGCCGCCGACCAAATATAATGGTTGACGTGGCGATTCTACAGCTGTAGCAAGACCCCTATCTCGAGTGGCTGTTCACACGAGGCTACGACCTGCATGGCGGATACGACAAGGTAAAATTCTGGTACAACGCACCCTATTGGCGACGACGATTCACTCGCCACGTGGTCGTTCCCCCGAATGACGAACTTCGACGTATGCTGCTCGAAGAGTGCCACGACACAGGACTAGGTGGGCACTTCGGACAGGACAAGACGCTGAAGAAGCCAGCAAAACAATATTGGTGGGACAAGGTGCAATCTGACGTGGCCAACTTCTGCAAATCCTGCGACCATGTCAGCCACAAAAATCCTGTTGCACACGGCCACCCGGACTTCTGCAACCGCTCCCATTCCGACGGAAGCGTGGGCCGACATCTCCATGGACTTCGTCACAGGATTACCAGTCACACCCGAGGGATATCACGCAATCCTCGTGGTCGTCATCAGGTTTTTCAAAATGCCCCACTTCATCCCAACGACAACCACTGTCACCACCAAGGGAACAGCACGGCTGTTTTTAAACAACATTGTACGGCTACACGGCATACCGAGAACCATCACAAGCGACAGAGACGGCGGATTCACTTGCCGTTTCTGGCGCAAACTGATGACTCGCTACAGTAGCACAATTCAGCTTTCGATCGCATTTCATCCTCAAACCGACGGTCAAACCGAGCGAACAAATCAGACGGAAGCTTGAACAACTTCTCCGAGCGCTATGCAAACCTCACGGGATGGATTCGGCACAAAAACTCCGAACTGCTGAAATTGCATATAACTCGGCTGTTTCCATCGCAATAGGAAAAGTTCTGTTAGAAGTGGTGTTTGGAAAACTTTCCGCCACACCAGCCGAACTACAAAGTCATAGCAATATTCCCACGGTTGACGTTCACCACCCAGACTTCTCCACCATCTAGGAGGAAACACGAAAAATCCTCGTGAAGACACAAGCAGTAATGAAGCAAAGAGCTGACCGACATCGTAGCGACGAAGTTTTCACCACTAGCGACAAAGTCCTCCTCAGCTCAACCAAAATCAAACTCCACGGAGCCGACTATTCAAAGCTCAAATCCCGATGGTTGGGACCGTTTAAGATTGAGTGCATGCAACTCCCGTGGTTGCATGCCTCAAACTCCCCGACACTATGCAAGTTCATTCGGTGTTCCATGTCAGCAGAATCAAGCACTACCGAGACCCCGGAGAGGACTTCCTTTGCAGGGATATTCCTCCCCCTCCTCTCGTTCAAGTGGATGAGGACACAGAGTACATCATTGAGGACATCCTTGGCCATCAACAACGTGGCAAAACGACAGATATCTTGTCAAGTGGCACGCCTATGATGTCTCACATTATAGCTGGGAACCCTACGACAACCTCCAAGACATCGATCACCTAATCAAAGTTATTACCGCTGTCACCGGGCCACATTTGTATGCGCACCGGGACGTCGCGGCTACAAAGGGGGGAAGTGTTACGTACCAAACGTGCATGAGTCCCTAATCTTTCCGAGTGGGCATTCCTGTTTTTACACATACAGCCCATCACGTCGCAAGACCGCGATATTCACTCCGACGATTGAGGGCAAACCGGCCAACTGCCCTCACCCTGTTGCGCCAAACGGAACGTAGATGGTGAACAGGTAAACGTCGCGAGGCAAAACACAATTTAGAATTTGGGACACTTGAGCAATTTATAATTAGCGGTAAGTGTACTTCGATGACAAGTGTTGAAATGATCGAACATATATATACGAGTGACGAGTTACGTATGAAGCATAGTCGGGGTCGTTGGTTGCAATGTTGAGCGACGTGTGCAGAGTCGCGTCGTGAGTGGTCGGATTCGAGAAGGTCCGCCGACAAGTTGGGGGTCTTCAAGAATCGATGGTGAAGATGCGAGATGCATCTCAATAAATCCAGATTCGTCGTGAGGCATCTAGAAGTCGACCAAAAGGTCGTGACACTTCTGTTCGTAGGTTCACGAGAGTGGTCGAAGCTGTCAGAAGGTTTGAGAGTATCCACGGAAGGGCGGGGCACTTGGCCAGTTTGCCCTCAGCGGTCGGAGTGAATATCGCAGTTCTTGTGATGCGATGGCTTGTTTGTGTAATAACAAAAATGCCCACTCGAGAAGAGTAAGGACTTGTGTACTTCTGGTACGTAACACTTCCCCTCCCCTTTAGCCGCAACATCCCGACGCGCGTGTAGTTGTGGCCCGGAGACGGTGGTAAAAAAATTGATTAGGTGATCGATGTCTTGGAATTTGGTTCTATCATATCCGTCGTGCTAGTTGTAGCCTCATGCGAACAATTCCTCGAGGTGTGGGTCTTACTGTAGTTGTAGGGTTGGGACGTCGGCAATTTAATCTGATCGGCGGCTAAGTGCGTACGCCGGATTGATTTTGCCTGGTCGGTACTCGATTTCGTAGTTGTACCCCGATTTGAGGAACTCCATCCATTGGGTTTGACATCAGCTGAAATTCGGTTGCATCTTCAGATGTTTCAATGCGTGGTGGTTATTGCGCACGATGCATTGGTGACACTCCAGGTAGCATCGCCACGTCTTGAACGCGTGCACGATCGCCAGCATCTCCTTTTGGTGGACCACGTTGTTGAGTTCTGGTCCTCGTAGTTTTCGAGACATTTAGGCGACTAGTTGTTCGCCATTGCCGTGATCTTGCAGAAGAATTGCGCCAATGGCTCGGACTGATGCATCCGTATCCACCACGTTATCGACTGTTGGATCGGCTAATCGTAGGGCTGGCGTCGAGGTCAGAGCGTTCCGCAGAGCGGTGCACGCTTCTTGTTCGCTCTCTCCCCACCGCCACTCATTTTCTTTTTGAATGAGGTCGGAAAGAGGCGCTAACACTCACGCGTAGTCCCGCACCAATCGCTGGTAGTAATTGTAGAATGCAAGAAAAACATGAATTTCTCGAACGTTGGTCGGCGTTGACCAATTAGCGACTGCTGCCACTTTTTTCGGATCCACGGTGATACGTCCGCCGTTGATGACGTGACCCAAAAACTCGATCGAGCGACNACCAGGATCTTTAGGAGTCTTCAGACACAGTACTCTGATATGTCAACTTTCTCAATTCTCTACTGAACTGTCGGTAATACTCTCTCATACACGTGTTACTACTCTCACACACACAGGCACTCTTGCCTGAATAATGTCACTGACTGTGCAATTCAAGAGGGTGAGCTGAAGGCACAGTTACACGACTCGTCTCACAAGATTTCCAACGGTACCAAGCTTGCTCAGAATGGTTACACACAGACGAAGTAATAGCAAATACAAAACTGCAGCTACTTGTATGTTTGTACTAACTAAGAGCAGAAAAGTACAAGTGTTGAGTAGTCCGGTATCCTTGTGTCTTCGGGTTCTCAGCCACAGGATCTGCCGGACACCGCTCGATGATCTCCGATCATTGACAGACCGAGGTTGGCAGATGCCCAGCGCCCTCGGTGCGATCCACGGACGAGATCGTCCGGATCTGCGGTAGCTTCTCATAGTCGCTGATCTCTCGGCCGGTCGTCTTGAGATGACGGAAGGACCGCACCTCTTGACTCGGCGACGGCCGCGATTCTTCCAACTGCCTTTGCACAATTCATGAGCGTAGGATCCATCTTTAGAAAGAGCAGTGTCTTGCGCGTGCTCCTGTGTCTCGCCACGTCAGCAGAATCAGAGTCGAGAGGAGCTCATGCTCGCACTCTCGCTTCGTCTGCCGAACCACACACCCTGTTTCTCCAAAACCTGTCCAAATATATCTCGTCCGGTAGAGTTGTTCTGTCAGCTCTCTGGAGCTCCCATAGGATGAGTAGAGAGAGTAGGGCTGCGGATGGATGAATCAGTGGGACGCCTAAAGAGGCCTGTCCACAGCCATACCATGCCCCGCCATATAGGATAGACAGGAGGGTCGAGAGAGAGATGGGGATCTCTCTCTCTCGGCCCTCTTGTTTTTCCTTTTGTTGATGTTGTGCCGAGCCCAGTAGATCAGTAGATGAAGAGGATCGGACGGTTGCCCTTTTTCCAACATTTACCGAGATGTCCATCGTGCTCCTCCGGGGTGCGGTTGTACACCACAATGTCGTCGAGGTACACCACGAAACAATTGTCGAGGTACGGCCGAAAAGTGTTGTTCATTACCGCCATGAACGTCGCAAGGGCTTTTGTGACTCCAAACAGCATAACCGTGAACTCGAAGTGCTCGTAGCTGGTGTTGTTTTTTCAATGTCGGCGGCTGCCACACATCTGGTGATATCCGCTACGTAAGTCAATTTTACTGAAAACTCGTGCTCCTCGGAGTTGGTGTAATTGTTTGTTAGCTCGAGGGAGAGGGTAGCGGTTCTTGATGGTGGCGTCCTTCAAAGCCCGATAATCCACGCACATCCGCATCTCACCAGCTTTCTTTTTCACGAATAGTACTGGTGTGGCGTATGTGACGTGGATGGGCGGATGAACCCCTGACCGAGCATCTCGTCGAGCTGCTTTTCCAGCTTGGTCAGCTCATGATCACTCATTCGATAGGCCCCTCGGACGGTAGGTCTGCTGCCCGGCTTTAGTTCAATGCGATGGTCGATGTCTCGCTGAGGAGGTAAGGTTTTCCGGAGTTTGTCGGGGAAGACGTTCGCAAACTCCTCGATGAGTGGTGCGAACTCTTCGAGTACCATCGCAAACTTCTTCGAGGCCGATGAGGCTGATGAAACCCATGATGAGTCAGTTGCTGCCACTTTTACTTCTCCCATTAGCTCGAGATGTATGAGCCACGCACGAGCCCCTTGTTGTATACAGTGCTTGGCCACGTTGAGCGGTATCGGCTACACAGGTTGTCGCTTTTCGGCTTTTGCGACTTCCTCTGCAACTTCCACCTCTGCTACTTCCATTGTCCGCTTCCATCTTGCACACGGAAGTTGTCGTTTGGCGCCATGGATCTCCACATAGACGTCACCGTTATTCCTGTCGACCTATGGATTGTGCCGGTATAGAAAATCTCGTCCGAGGATGATTTTGTGGTCGCTCATTGGACAAGACCTGCCGATTGTTACATCCCGTAGATCCCCCACTTGGAGTCGTAGTGGTTTTCGGAGTCTCCGCATCTTTAGTCTCCCATCGTCAGTTTTCTCTTCAAACACCCCTGGTTCGGTCTGCAAAACCAGCTTGCAAACGATGTCGGTGCTTACGAAGCCATGTGAAGCTCCTCCATCCACTACTGCCGGTATCGTTCTGCGACTTCTACATCCTCGAGGCTTAACTTTTAGCAGTATCGTTCGTTGGTCGTCCTCGTACCCCTCGTCAAGTTTGCGATCTCATAAAGCCTATGCGGCGATGTGGGCCATTCAGATGGACGATCGTTCGGCACATATCGCTCCTCACGGGCAAGAGTTGCGCATTTTGATTTTGCCCCTTGCCGTTTCCCGACTCATTTTTTTGCGACTTCCCACCCTTATTGGCCTGATGCTTTCTCAGACAGTTACGAGCCATGTGCTCGACTTTTGCGCAGGTGTTGCACATTTGCGTGTCTCTCTGTTGGACGGTGTCCACTTCCATCGGAGTCAAGGAGTCCGCTGACTGGTTTTTTCCATTTCTACGGTTATTGTGGTTAGGAGGTCGACAGCCGTAGGATTCCTGGATCCAAGCGTTATAGTCAGCGCTGTCGATTACTGCTGCTGCAATCATCCGCGACAAGTTGTTCTAGATGCCGAAGATAGCGATTGCTCACCGGATATCTCGCTTGAGGTCGTTGTTGTAGTAAAAAAGAGTTTGTCGGGGGCGATGTCTGCTCCGCTGATGATCTTGCGGAATCTCCGCGTGTACTCCGCCATCGTGGACTGCTGACGTAGACGCTGGAGCTTGTATCGTCTGTTGGACTTCTCGTTCAGTAGTCCAAAGAGTGCGAGCATCGCGCGCGAAAATTCATTCCAGTCCGTTGGTGGCATCAGCGCGTCTTGCCATTGTGGGTTGATCATCTCCAAGGGTAGATCGCTTGTGGTCATTGATGTGAGACGGGTGTCGTGAGCCGTTGATGATGCTCCGCCGGTCTCCTGCTGCCATTGGATGGTTTCTAGGTTGAACCACCAACTTAACACCGTACCACACAAAAGCACAACCGCAAGGTCAATTTCCTTTTGATCGTCGTTGACCCCAGTAGCGGTGATGTACACCTCCAAACTTGTCAGCCACATTCGAGTTGTTCGTCCTTTTGAGTTTGCCAGGGTCTCCACTCACGACCGCGGGAGTGGAGGAGACACGTGGAGCCATAGGGGATCGAGGCGCCACGGGACGGGGAGCGACGGTCTGCGCGCTCACTGTCGGCCGAGGTCGGAGGCTGCCGCCTGGGCCACGTGTGTAGCGCGGTCGGGCAGAAGATGGTGCTGAGTCAGACGGGCCGACGGAGGCGGACGGGGCTACTGGTCCGGAGGAGCCAGCAGACGCTATAGGCGCTGCTCGGCTAGAGGGGCCAGCGGAGACAACTGGGGCTGCCGGCCCGGAGGGGCGAGCGGACGTGACTGGGGCTGCTGGCCCGGAGGGGCGAGCGGATGGGACTGAGGCTGCTGGCCCGGAGGGGCCAGCGGACGCGACTGGGGCCGTCGGCCCGGAGGGGCCATCGAAAGCGACTGGGGCTGCCAGCCTGGAGGGACCATCGGACGCGACTGGGGCTGCCGGCCCGGAGGGGCCAGCGGACGCGACTGGGGCTGCCGGCCTGGAGGGGCCAGTAGACGCCACTGGGGCAGCTGGCTCGGAGGGGCCTGCGGATGCGACTGGGGCTGCCGGCCCGGAGGGGCCAGCGGACGCGACTGCGGCTGCCGGCCCGGAGGGGCCAGTAGACGCGACTCGGGCAGCTGGCTCGGAGGGGCCAACGGACGCGTCCGGGGCTGCCGGCCCGGAGGGGCCAGCGGATGCGACTGGGGCTGCCGGCTCGGAGGGGCCAGTAGACGCGACCGGGGTTACCGGCTCAGAGGGACGGAGTGACGTGTCACCCGGAAGCGACAGGACGGAGGACGGACTCACTACTCCCCCACGCGACGGGAGGGACACGGACGAGCCGGAGCGGATGAGGTCGCGGGGAAACAGGTCCTCAAAGAAGAGGGCATCGCGGGACTCGACGATGCAGTGTCGGGATGGGTCCCAGAAGCGCCAGGCCTTGGACTGATGAGACACGCCGAGAAAGGTGCAGGGGCGTCCGCGGGGGGCGAGCTTGCCACCGTGCTGTAGGGCGGGCAGCCACACAACGGCTACGCAGCCCCAGACGCGAGCCGGGCGGAGGTCAGCACGCCGACCGCACCAGTGCTGATAGGGCGTGGACTGGCGGGGAAGGGGACCGTGGGGAACTCGGTTCCACACCCAGGTAATGTAGGCCATGGCCTCAAAGTAGAAGCCATCGGAGAGACCAGACTCCACCCGCATGGTGCGGACGGCGTCGGCCATGGTACGGTTCCACCGCTCGAAGACGCCGTTCTGGGCGGGTGTGTAGGGCGTAGATGTCTCATGGCGGATACCGCGGGAGGCGAGAAAGGTCGTGGCCTCACCCAGGTACTCGCCACCGCGATCGGAGCGAAAGCGGCGAAGGGGACGGCCACACTCGCGCTCTGCGAGGACAAGCCATTCTTGAATGGTTCGGGCAACATCGCTCTTCTTCCGAAGGCAGAAGACCCAACGGTAGCGAGAGTAGTCGTCCGTCAGAGTGAGGACATAGCGGCCATGTTTGCCTTCGGACTCGGTGGGGAGAGGGCCGATGACGTCCGAGTGGACAAGGTCAAGGGGGGCGGACGCCCGGGAGGAAGATAGGGGGTACGTGGACCGGTGCATCTTCCCCTGAGCGCAGTCAATGCACTCAGTGGGGCACGGGAGAGGGAAAGTTTCCGGATCAAGGCCCTTGGCCGGCTTGGTGCGGAGCATGCTTTCTACTGCGGCAGAGTGGACGTGGCAAAGGCGGCGGTGCAAGAGGCGGGTGTGCTGAGAAGAAAGCGTGCTGGTAACGAACACATGACCGGTCGCAGCCGACGGGGAGGAGACGGGAGGGGAGGAAGAGAGGCGGGGAACGTGCCACAAGTTGCCACAGGCGGTGGCGTGCAATACGACAAGACCCGACGGACGCAACGACACAGTTCCGACACCACGTGAGTGCACAACGTCCATGCTCATGCGGTCAAGGGCAGTCACGGACAGGAGGATGAGCTCGAGACTAGGGACGAAGAGAACATCGGTCAGAAAGACGTCACCGGCCAGACCACTGAAACGAACGACGCATACCCCACGGACAGGCAACACCTGTCCAGAGCCCGTCCGGACACCGGAGACATCGCCGACTGGACCGAGCATACTGAAGGCCTCGCGAGAGGCCGTCATGTGATGCGTGGCCCCGGAGTCGATGATCCAGGTCTCAGCAGGGTCCTGGACAGGGGTCGCCAGATCAGTCACGGTCACATGGCAGCAAGCGAGGGACGCGTATACGGTGGAAGGAGACGCGAAACGAGACTGCCAGTCGTCAAGCCATGCAATGTCGTCAAGGAGTGGGGTGGATGAGATCACGGGAGACGACGAGACAGACGAGGAAATGGGACACGACCGCAGCTCAGTCTCAGTCATGCAGGGATGGGCCGGAGGGCAGGAGGTGACGCAACTCGTACTTCCCTGGGGAGGAGGGCGAGGTAGGCCAAGTTGGAGCGCGATAAACTGCTCCAGCTGACGCTCTCGGGATGACGACCCAGGAGTGTAGATGGAATGTAGAGTGACGGCGCCGGAGCCCGGGTAGTAGGGGGACTGAGCCGGCGAAGGAAGCGGAGGTGCCGACGGCTGAGGGTAGTACTGCTGCGGGTAGTACTGCTGCGGCGCGGGTGTCTGCAGGACAGGCGGAGCTGTCGGAGTGGCAGAGGTGCTGGACGAGGTCGGAGTGGTAGGACCAGCAGCAGCGACGGCGGCAAAGGCGAGGCGGCGCTTCCGCTGGCGTCGCATGGTGGCGATGACGCGGGCCTCGTCC
>SZWC01002503.1:97440-129878 GCA_023375785.1 Penium margaritaceum | reverse complement strand
CGAGTTGTTGCTGAAGAGCAGCAAGTGGGTCAGGGGTGCCGCCAACGTTACCAGTGGGCTGCTGCTGCTGCTGCTGCTGTAGGGGCGGCGGCTGCTGCTGCTGCAGCGGCGGTGGCTTTTGCTGCATGGGCGGCGGCTGCTGCTGCTGTAGCGGCGGCGGCTGCTGCTGTAGAGGCGGCGGCTGCTGCTGCTGCAATGGCGGTGGCTACTGCTGCTGAGGCGGCGGCGGCTGTTGGTGCTGCTGATTCGGCTGCTGCTGGTGCGGCGGCGGCGGCTGCTGTTGCCGTGGCGGCAGCGGTTGCTCCTGCTGCGGCGGCGGCGGCAGCTGCTGCTCCTGCGGCGGCGGCGGGTGCTACTGTTGCAGCGGCGGCGGGTGCTGCTGTTGCTGCTGCTGCAGCAATCGTTGCAAGAAAGGAGGGGTAGGGGTCCCCCCATCAGAGGAGGACCCCTCCTCGCCGGGACTACCAGCCATGACTTGGTGTCCCTTGTTTTTTTTTCTTCCTTGTCACAGCGGGGCAGCCCGCTGTCTGCTGCGAGCAGCGGGCTGCTGCTCGCCTGGCAGCAGCGAGCTGCTGCTCGCTGGTAGCAGTGGGCTGCTGCTTGCTGCTCGCTCGCTGCGAGCAGCGAGCAGCAGCAGCCGCGGCTGGCAGCTGCCAGCTGCTGCTCGCTGTTGCTGCTGCTACAGCTTGTGACTGCTGCAACTCGCTGCAGCAGCTGTTGCAGCGCGCTGTTGCTGCTGCACGCTGCTGCAGCTGCTATGTGCTGCGGCTGCTGCCTGCTGCCGCTGCTGCTGCACGCTGCTGCTGCTGCTGCTGCGCACTGCTACTGCACGCTGCACGCTGCTGCGTGCTGCTGCTACTGCTGCCGCGAGCTACTGCTGCTGCTGCGGGCTGCTGCTGCTGCGGGCTGCTGCGAGCTGCTGCTTCTGCCTACTGCTGCTGGTGGTGCCAGTCACTGCACCTGGGTGACGTTGCCGCTTGCGTTGTCGCCCACAGACGTCAGACGTCGCCTGCCGCTCACCTCCTCGTGTCACGCGTGGGGGTCAGTGCTGCCGAAAAAATTTCGGCAGTATTTCCCCTGGCCCAGTGGCCGTGGGAAAAAAATCTGACGCCGCCACCAGGAGGGTCAATGCTGTCGGAAAAAATCCGGCAGCATTTCCCCTGCACTGGCGCGTATGGGAGTCCGCCGGCGTTGTCTAGCACCTTTTCGCCAGTCTTCTGCTGCTGCTGCTATGCTCTGGCTCTGATACCAAAATGGAAAATCTATGCAGCAGGTTGGGGCAGCAGCGTTGTTGATGCAGCGTGCGGGCTTCCACGCTCGTTGCTTAAGTCAGCTACCCCCTCAGTCTGCTGCTCTAGAGTCTAAGTCTGGAAGCTCTGGGTTTGTTACTCAGAAATGCGCGCGCCAGAGTTAGCGCCAGAAAGCAGCTGAAACTGATAGTAACTGATTAGGAATGAAGAATGAACAACAATGGGAGACCCCTCCAAGTTCTAGGCCCCCCCCAATAGTGTAGAAGTTGTTCATCAACTAACCAGCCAATCAGAAAATTGCTGTGGACCTATTTTCTGGCAGGCAGGGTTTTCTTGGTGAACCCTGCCAGACGCCCGACAGCCCAAAAACCGGGCGTCGTCCGTTTTGCCTGAAAACTGGACCATACCATAATAGCGACGCTGCGAACGCAGTCGTGCGGTCAGAATCATCTAGAAAAATAGTAACAAAGAGTTATGGCTGCCCGAACCCAGGCAGTGCCTACGGTGGTCTGTGACGCCGAACAGGACCATGCAGCGCGCAACACGGACCCTAGGCAGAGCATGACGACGCAAACGCGACGGGACGCGCTGGACGCATGCAAACAGCAGTTTGCGATGGCGGTGACCGCCGGCGGCACGACTGCCGAGGAGGCCTGCCGATGGAGCTGAGCACGTCGCCAGAGAGAGGAGGCTCCAGCGAACTGCGAGTAGACCTCCGCGTGCGTCGGCTCCACCGGATGACGCTCCGTTTGTGTCGAGTCTTGCCGTCAGTCATCTGCACGCCGATGTGCACAAGCCGGGAGGACACAACAGAGCACAATGAGGGATGCGCAAAAACCAACACTCCATCGTCGAAGTCGTCGCCGAAGACCCGTTGCTGGTTGTCGGTTGTGCTTGCTCGCTTCACGTTGTAATCACGAAGTGTGCGATGTCTTGACATGTGAGATGCACTGAAGACTTGTGCGAGGCAGTCCTCCGGATGGGAAAGGTAGTTAGATGCCTCGCCAGCACCGCTGCGCTCTGATACCAAGTGCTACGCCGAACGGAACGTAGATGGTGAACAGGTAGAAGTTGCGAGGCAAAACACGATTTAGAATTGGGGATAGTCGAGCAATTTATAATTAGCGGTAAGTACTTCGATGACAAGTGTCGAAATCATCAAAAATATATGCAAGTGAGGAGTTACGAAATGAAGCATAGTCGGGGTTGTTGGGTCGAATGTCGAGCGACGTGTGCGGAGTCGCGTTGTGAGTGGTCGGATTCAAGAAGGTCCGCTGAGAAGTTGGGGGTCTTCGAGAATCGACGATGGAGATGCTAGATGCATCTATATAAATCCAGATTCATGGTGAAGCGTCGAGAAGTCGACCAAAAGGTCGTGACACTTCTGTTTGCAGGTTCGCGAGAGTGGTCGAAGGTGTGAGAAGGTTCGAGAGTATTCACTGAGTGCGGGGCACTTGACCTGTTTGCCCTCGGCCGTCGGAGTGAACATTGGAGTTCTCGCGACGTGATTGTCTATTTGTGTAATCACAGAAATTTCCAATTTAGAAGATTAGGGATTGTGTACGTGTGGTACGTATAACACACCTAGTGAATCTAGAAGCTTTTGACAACTTCGACCACTCTCGCGAATCTAAGACTGAAGTATCACGAAATTTCGGTTGGCTTCTGGACGCACCGAGACAAATCTGGATTTATAAAGATGCATCTCGCATCTTCACCATGGATTCTCAAAGTCCCTCAATTTCTCGGCGGGCCTTCTCGAATCTGACCACTCACGACGCGACTCCGCACGCGTCGCTTGATGATCGACCCAAGGACCCCGAGTATGCCGCATTTGTAGCTTGTATATATATATGTTCGATCATTACGAAGGTTGTTATCGAAGTACACTTACCACTAATTATAAATTGCTCAATTGTCCCAAACTCTAAATCGCGTTCTTCTTCGCAATTCTACCTGTTCGCTCCGTTTGATAAAACACTTACTAGCCAGGGTATGTCTTTCCCGAATAATGAATTATGTGATGCCTGGAACCCACATTTCGAAACAGGGGATTGGAAGACTAGTGAGTACAGATACGGGGTATTCAAGTATTTTCCTTTTGAACCTTACCTTGTATCACAGATCTTCGCCATGTGCGACCGATTGTCCTCGCGCAGTCTTCAATTGTGTGAAAAAGCTCACCTGCCGAGCTCATATAATCCAAAACTGCCGCAGATCTATCTCTCCGTAGAAGCGGGTGATTCTCCAGAAATGCTTGAAAAAAAGCGCTAAATCTTAATGATCGCTAAACAATGAGATGATCTCCCCACGCCACTCAGCGCAAACGAGAGCACCAGGCAGTTGAGCAGAAAGTAGTGATTTCTACATCGACGCTCGTCAAGCTCTGCAGCCGTCCCGACGATTTGGGATTGCTGAAGAAATCAGAGTTGTATCGATTCACGAAAGGTCGAAGGAGAACATTTGCGACGTGTCGACGCCGTTCTTTCTACACACGGAGGACGGTCATCTGATATTCCATGGCGGACTCCGGAGAGGGAAAAGACAAACATGGGAAAAAGCCTAGCGGTCAGCACATCCTGCTGACAGGCGAGAAAGCGAAACATCGGCATCGACGGAAAATGAGTCAGTGTAAGGATTTGAACAAAAGAAAATTTCATGGAAATAAATTACGAAATCAGTTTCCGATTGTACGCAGCCAAGGCCTCGAATGTTTTTGGAAATCGTGAAAAGATTCAGATTATAAACCATACCGCCGTTGACAATCCTGAAACTTCTTCTTTTTGATCTTTAGATGTCATCAAATTCAATGCGGGCAGGAAATTATGCACGTACAAAAGACAACTGAGAGTAACATCTAATCCAACGGGAATTCAACAAGAGTGTGGACGGCTTCAACTCTAGCATAGCTGAAACAATCACATTCCGTCCAGCATTTAAGCGGCCATGACACGAAAGGCCGCAAGAAAGCCGCAAGGCGCCGTTATACCACATGAAGCGTACGATGTTATGTGAGCATCAGATTTCAAAGATTTGTCCACTTGAAGCAGTGTCGACATCCGTTACCGATGAGTGGAATGCACATGAAACGCGGATCGTAATAGAAATAGGACACTTCGCAAATCTACCGAAGGCGGCGCGGTTGCGATAGCGAGCACTGCTAGATTAGAAAATTGGCGGATTCCTGAAAAACCATAGGCGCTGCGGAAATGCTAATGCACAGCCTCGATAGTCAAACTGGATATCACAGCTTTGGAACTATTAAGTATCATAATCTATGCGACCTGACATTGTGACATGGCTAAAAAACCTCAACAGTTATGTGTAACTCGGAAAACACAAAAGTTTCTCCTATATGCAATGTTCTATTTCCTAACAGGCAATGAAACTCTCACACCCATGCATACATTTAGGTCGTGGTGTCATTGGTTTGCCATCATGATGCTTATACACAATTTCTCTTTCATATGAATTTAGTATGTTATGAGTATTGACATGCATGCTTAGTCGAGCATTATCTTTTTGTACTCAATGAATAGTCGCAAAAATGTCATATGGGCAACATAAAAGTACCCAAAAAAAACCACTACATGTTGGCTAAACTTCAGCCATTAACTCCACCCACTAGCCTCTCATTATTTGTATCCTCATCCCCTACCTCAATCCCTTCCAACCAATTCACTATTGTCCAGATGCGCATTTAATAATGGACGCTCCACAACTCTTACCTATGTGGATGGACTCATAGTCACCTCATCACCTTTTAAACCTCAGTGGCATGGAAACATTTCTACACTATAATGCTAATTATAATGTAAAACAATACACTAAGTGAAGATATATTCATGCTTCTAACTGAATTTCTTAAAATTCAATAACATGATTGTATACTTGAGCCTTTTTGTTCATGGCTTTGTAATGAGAAAGTGTGAATTTTTGGCATTTATAACTCTATGTTTGCATTCACTTATTGATTATCCAATAACATGTATATTCCATCCGTATGGATATGTTTATTTATGTGTTTCACTTGCCTTTTCAATATTTTGGGTAATTATTTGTTTTACAGTACCTATTATGATGGCGAATAATACATCATCTATGTAGTTGTCATGTGTTTATCACTCTTTTTCAAAATCTTAGACAAGAATATTATTAATCACTATCAATATAAGTTTTATAGAGTGGAAAATTTGAATGGATAAAGTTTTAATCCATTTTTACATGTCCTTTAAGAGATACATTTCTATGTTTCTTTGTATTGTTATGCCCATATGTATTTCTATAACCATGACATCATGTGTATCAAGTTTTTCATAATTGAAAGAACTAATTTTTTTTTTAATTATTATTTCTACTTTAAGAGTCAAATGAAAGGTGCAAAGTTAAAGCCTTTCCCAATCGTTTTCCAATCTACGGATGAACGCCTATGTTTTCCATCAAGTGTAACAGCAGAAAACTTTCATTCAATCCACTCCATATGTTGTTGGGGTTGGGGTTTCCTATATTCATGCTTGTGGCTAGTGCTTACCCATTAAGTGGTGCATTATCCTTGCAATACATCCCACATGTCCATTCCCACGTACTGTACCATGGTTATAGTTCCCTTTCATTCTGAGAGCAGGAGCATTGTTCATTCTTCATTACTACATCAAGATGGGATATGAAAACTGCGAGAAACTAAGAAAGAAACATGTGTTTAAGGAATTCTATATCTTAGGTAATTCCTCTAGTAGTTGCAAAGGAGCAAAGTGTTTTTAGAAAGGATTGGCATCTTTAAAACAATTGGCTTTTGTCAAGGATTTTAAGTAATATTAAGTGATGAACATGTTCCACAAATTCAATTATTATTCAAGACTTCAATTCTATGACCCTAGAAGTCTAAATCTCACTAATTCTCCCATGGCATGGTGAAATGCAACAATGATGATGAAATCTGAAGGAATGAAGTAAACATGTACCATGTAACAAAGCAATGACATGAAAATACAATGACATCTTATGTTAGATCAATGTGCAGCCAATATCTGGCTCATGTGTTCAAGATATTCATTTTGTAGCCGGTCGTTAGTGGGGTCGCACTGAAATAAGAGTGGGTGACGGATTTTGTGAAGGGGAGGATGTCTTTTATAGCTTGAGGATTGAGTATAATATTTTGCCACGCTGGTGGGAGGTAATCGGCCATGTTGTCTACGATGGCAAGTTGTGGGTATGAAGGTGAAGGGAGTTGTTAAGGTCGACGAAATAGATGTACTACAGTTGGAGTCCTCCGATGAATGAAAGCTACTTGTTTCAAGGTTTTGGATGGGGAAACCATCTAATTTTCTAAGAAAACGATTGTATGCCAGGAATTCTTGTTTTCTTTCCACTATGATTAGGTTTTGAGGTGTGATTTTTGTTAGTGGTGTCAATTAATGCATCAATTTTTCACGTCAAGCTAGTGTAGTCGATTTCAGAATCGGAGGAGCTTACAGGGAGTTAGGGTAATTTAAGCTTGCAAGGAGTTTCTATAAAACATTCTCGGGTTTAACGGCGGAGATATTTTCTACTAGTACAAGCCAGATTTAATTCTGGCATCTATGTCCAGGGGAGGGAATGGAACCTAGAGCTGTATAGTGCTATGTGCTGTTAGAGTAAGCGATAACTGCGCTGAGCGACAGCTTCGACATGGCGCAGTCGGATCGAAAATCAGAGATCAGTGCGTAAAGTTACGGATTTTTATCTGTAAATACTCGGGTGTGGCTCGGTCAGGAATATCTGATGTACAGGCCACATTCAATTCTGGCATCCAGGTCCAAGGGGGAAAAGGAGCCTGGATCTTTGAGTGCTACATGTACAACAGGGCTGTGCATGCCTGCTGGCCCAGCTTGGTCAGCAGTTGCGAAGTGCATGCTTGCTGGCCCAGCATTTGGCCGTGACCAGTGAGGGTGGGGCTACACCTGACTGGACTGTTAGGACCGCTTGCATCAGCACATGCAAGCAGAGCTTTGGAGTAGGTACCACTCTGCATCAGGTGGTGCATGAACGACCTAAAATTGCATCAACTACCACATGCACGACTCAGCAAATGCATCAGCTTCTACATGCACGACTCAGCAGCAGCATGCGTAGCAAAGAGTGGGGATCGTCCTACGACAGCGGCAAAATGCACGACTCAACAGCTGGGACCACGGCCAAGTTGCGAGCATTCAAGAAAATTCCTTGAGGAGGAAGCTACGTGCAGTCGAATGGGAAGATTCCTTGAGGAGGAAGTTATGAACTTGATGTAGGACGTTTCCTCTAGCCACAGGGCAGCTAGTCAACTTGCCACGATCCCAAAATAAAAGCAGACTGGACTTATTCAATCCAGTAACTCAGTAAGAAACTCAGCAAGTAACGACAACAACTCGACCGGTAGTCCATATTTTCCAAACAAAGCCTTACACCAAGACTCTACAGTTGCTCTCATCTCAAGACCCTCGTAAGCGTGGCAGTAGTCTGCCACCCTGGGCAGAAGGACGCCTCTGACTACCTGAAGGCCTGACTACCTCGCTGTGGTGGCTAGACTACGTGCAAGACTCAAGTCGTCTAGCTTGATTTGTCTTACTTGATGTTGCCCATCTGTGGGCCATGAGTTGTGTCTTTTGGAATTTCGCACGACCATAGTAAAGGCTTGGTTGGCCTTGCTGTCGTGCTAGGACCTTTGCTGTGCCAACAATGCTTGTACAACTACTGAGAAATGAATGCAGAAGCTCTGATTGTATTACAAGAATATAAAGTACAGCAATACTATGTACAAGCTTAGCAACAGCCTATAAACAACTCAGCAACAGAAACTTGACAGAGCCTAGCCCTAACTAGGCACAACGTCTTGCTAGGCATAAAGCCTTGTAGCAAGAGTCTAGGTGTGTCGACCGTCTTCCAGGTTGACAAGCCTTCAGGATGTCAGGCAACCTCCTCTCCACGCTGGCACACTTCCGCCAGAGTTAGTGGGTCATCAGAGGGAACCTCCAGGAAACTCCAGCAGTACCGAGATCTAAGTCTGGTACAAAGACCCAGTGGCTCACAGATGTGCAAAATAGTTGATGCTGATATGATGGAGTTGGAGAGACTGGAACTGGTTAGTGGAGTCACAACTGGTGCTCCCTTTTAAACTACTACTGTGGCTGGTAGTAGTCCTGGCGGTCCAGGCTGCTTCACTCAAGGTGGCGGTCCCGGCGGTCCCAACCGTTCATGCAGTAATGTGTCGTCCAATATTCGAAGTGACAATGATGATGTAGTAAATCCTCCACGAGGTCGTATGTGAGCTAGGCGACTACCTTGATCCTGTACAGTGGCTCATGTAATCCTCATAGGCTTTGTACTCTCCAAGATTGCCTCGTACAAGGCAGTTGCCAAGTTGTCGAACCTTGGAAATCACTCCCGTGAGTTGGCCGAGGCAGTCCCATCTTCCTTGGACACACCAAACTATTACTATTTGTACACGTCCAGGGCTTTAATATGCCCTTGAGGATTAAAAACCCCAGGAATATTCTAGCCAATATAATGGAAAATTCCCCATAGGAAAATCCCGGTGAATCATGGAAAATTCCGTAACTTCACGTGGACTCCTCCAAAATTGAAACCGACTTCACCGTGCTAAAGCCAAAATGTGTTTTAGTTACCGCCTCTCTCCAAAACTCCCCCTTGATAAGTGCATTGGTGAAGGTAAAAGGTCTTGGACACACTTGAATTTGATCAGTGGAAAAGAAATCCATAATTTCTTGAGTCATCACTGAGCTTTGGTGGCAACAATTTGTTTTGCTTTGGAAGTCAAGAGATGTACTCCCCCTCAATTTTCAGCCCTCGGATGTGTAGCAAAAAAGAATTTGAATCGAGACCTTGCTCCTGGATTCTCCCCCTAGGAGAGATTTGTTTTTTGAAGGAAGCTAGATTTGGCTCCTAGAGGTCTATAGGGGTGCCTCTGAATGCACCTTAAGAGTCATGCTCTCAGTTGAAAACTCCAATGCGATGTCTTCTTCAAGCTACAACCTCGATTGAGCTGTCCAAGAGCAATGTTTGAGGAGTTGACAGCCANCGGATGTGTAGCAAAAAAGAATTTGAATCGAGACCTTGCTCCTGGATTCTCCCCCTAGGAGAGATTTGTTTTTTGAAGGAAGCTAGATTTGGCTCCTAGAGGTCTATAGGGGTGCCTCTGAATGCACCTTAAGAGTCATGCTCTCAGTTGAAAACTCCAATGCGATGTCTTCTTCAAGCTACAACCTCGATTGAGCTGTCCAAGAGCAATTTTTGAGGAGTTGACAGCCAAAAAAGATTTTTTGAAGCTCTCGTCTCGCTCCCTTATCACCGTCGAGTAGAAAAGGATGCCGAATGGTGTTTGTGGAGCATTTATCTGGTTTCGAAGCCCATCGTCGCTCGCCCCTTGGTGTTCCGTTGCATCCTCGCAAGTTTTTCATCCGTGGAGGTTCTCGCCACACTTCACGTTGAGGGGGATCGACTTCAAACTCGACGACGAGGGCCTCTTCTACTGCGTCAGCCTTTTGTCGTTCGCCATTAGAAATTTTGCCGGCGTAAGCTCACCGTCATGTAGCGCCGCCGATTGGGCGCTTTCGTCTTGTAGTACGAGTTGCTACGTCAAATTGTACTGAACAATGAACTTTGTTGTTCGCATTTAGGAGCAGCGAAGAGCCGCTCGCGATAGCAAGCGAGCTCCTACTGCGGCTACCGGTGCTCACAAAAGCGAGCGCCATTCTTTTAGCCGCCTCACCACAGGAGAATGCAGTTCTGAATTCAGAAATCGGCTTTAGCTTCTTGTCGCCCTCCTCACGATCGGTGATGGACAACTAACGTCGGCATAAGTTGTTTGATGTCAACGCAGAGCGCGAGTGGGCAGAGAACTTTTGTAAAATATTCTTCGATTAAAGTCTTTGCTCCTGGACGTTTGTAGAAATATCTGCGGTTGCTACCAAAGGCCGACGTCGGGGGTTTTGGAGACACTCCAGCTCCTCATGACCCTGCCACTCCTGTTGCAGGTTGAAGGGACATTTTCCTGACACCACCATCATGCCAAGAAGCGCCAGAAGTGTGGAGAGGCCAGTGGCGATGTTGATGATTTATTCGTAGGTAGTACTTTTCTCGTAGTCAAAGTAGGAACTTTCAATCCCACTGCCAAGAAAATTTTCAGGCTCAGAGGAATCACTTTGAGTGTTGAACGTATCCTTTGAAGCCGAGAGAATCATTTCAAGGACGCTTGTAGTAGCTCTTGTACTCCCCATGTCTGTTGAATGGCTCGAAGTCACCCCGTTCTGCACTAAAAAAAAGAATGCACCAATGGCAAGCTTGCCATTCACCACAGGTGCTTTTTTAGAGCCGTGTTACGCCTTGGATAAGGTGAATCCATTCCGTTAGCTTCCGTAACGATGTTGCGTGTATTCCAGGACGTTGTGCACTCCCTGTTGCTTTGTAGTAGCAAACAATGAGCCAGGGTTCCTTCGAGCCATTAAGATCAGGTCTAGCCTTATCACGTCGTTGGAGCAGAGGTGCCTCTGAGCGAAGATTTCACCTTCACTACTTTTCAAGGAGATTTGCTCCCCGTTATTGAAAATGTACGCTCCTTGCTTTAACAACTCTCCAAGTGATAGGAGGTTGAAAGAAATCCTAGGGATGAACAACATATTGTCGAAGTGCACTTGAGCCCCCTTGTACCCCGTGAGTGTCATCTTCCCTTTGCCTTTCACTAGTATACGCCAGTTGTTCGCTATAGTGACGTATCCTTTTTTTCTGTACGGAAAGTGTTGGAGGTAGGATTTGTCAAATGTAACGTGTGAAGTGGACCCACTATCCAGGTACCACACGTATTTTTAGCAGACTTGCTCGGTACTAAGGACTTTCGAGACATGGAATACACATCCTAAAAAGTCGAGCTGCTTCTTTTCCACTCCAAAAGTCACCTTCTACTGAGTCTCCTGATCTTCTTCATCACTATCCTCCTCTCCACCATCCGAATCCTTTGACTAATCCTCCTTGCTTTCATACCTCCTTGCACATTCCCTATCTCTCACCCGCTTCCTACGATACAGCCTGATGTGTCCAGGTTGCTTGCAGTACTAGCACTTGCGCACAAGCTGGGATTTGACATGCTTGTCGTTAGAGTTTCCACAAGGTGTAGATGGCGATGTTTGATTCTACTCAGGTGTAGGAGTTGAGTTCATGGCAGAAGTGTTTGATGTCGGATGGGACACGAGGGTAGTGTAAGATATTGGGTATGTTGGATAGGAAAGAAAACGTAACTTTTCCTTTGCAAGCTTGCGATCACGCTCTTCTGTCAACAACATCTTGCACACGTATACCTCTGTCAATTCAGAGTGCTCCTTGAACTTCAACAAATGCCTCATTTCCTCCCAAACCATGGTCAATCCGTTGAGGAGGAAGGTCACAAAGACTGGCTCCAAAATAGAAGCATCAGTCAGCGCGAGCGGGTCGCGTAGTGACTTGGCTTTGTTGTTTTAACCCTCAACGCTTGTGAAGCTTCTAAGGTTGATGTAGGAAAGCTCTGTAAGGAGGTGCCACTTGAAGGCAGAGTCTCCTGATATGTATGTCTGTAACACGTAGGACCACGCATGATGAGCAGGTTCACTCGATCCCTCAAACATCCTAATTGCCTGTTGGATGCGAGGAGTAAGCTGGTTATTCAGCACCATGTACGTATCCTTGGTGAAGTAACTGAACTCTACCAATGCTTGTGGTGATGACCTCAATGGTGGTGGCGAGTAGTGCCTGTTGTAGAACTCCCATAGGCAATGAATTTGAGCGACCTGTTTGAACTTGTCCACCTAGTGTGGGAAGTTCTCTCCGTCGAACTTGTCGACCTTGATCTTGTGCTGCAAGGACGTCACTGTTGCAGGCAATGTGATCTCTAGACGTTGGAACGGGATTATTTGTCCCGCCAATGGTTGGACAGGCACAAGATACTGCTGCATGGGTACTTTAGGAATCGGCTTTCCTTGAGGCATTCCTACAGCTGGTACAGGCTGAGCCCCATAGGCTTGTGGCATAGGAACCGGTTGAGCCTGTTGGTGTGATGCCAATGGTGGCACCCTTGGCATCCTTTGAGAATGATCCAAGAACTGTTGCACCACACCTCGGTTTGTAGCTACTATAGGCTATATCTGATGGGAGAAAGCTGGTTGCACAAGTGGTGGAGGACTTCCATGAGGCACATGGGCAGATGATGCTTGTGACTGTTGTTGCCACTGCATCGGCTCCTATTGCTTCTGCAGTTATTAATTTTGCTGCATCATCTGTTGATTCATCTAGGGCTACTATTGAAACACAACTAGCTGTTGTTTTATGTGTGCATTCTTTCCTACTAAATCTGCACATGACAGTGACTACTACTGCGTGTGTGATGATTGAGGCGCATGTGTGAGCTGCTCTAACTGTCAAAGGAGCTCTTGAGCTCAAGCTGTTGCCTCAATGCCTCACGGTCCTGCTCCAAATCTTGACGCGCCAATGCCTCTTGCTTTGCCATCCGCTGTGCTTCCTCAGCCAAGCATTGCGCTTCTGCTGTTTGCCTTTGTGCGTGATCTGCGACATGGCATCCCTGCTCTTGACCCATGCGTAAACCATGTACAACAGATTGATTGTCAAGCGGAGGATAACCCTCCCTTGGATGTTGAGGCTCCATATTACTCATAGAGAATTCTCAGTCCTTGTGCCTTGTGCACAATCTGTGATTCGTGCACCTCTCCACTCTCTCATGCTGACATGTGAATGAGGAATATTCTTCCACCAACACTTAGCTTTAGCTACTGCACTTGCTAGTGGCATGGGCCTCATTTCTCGGATACCATGTTGGAATTTTGCACGACCACAGCAAAGGCTTGGTTGGCCTTGCTATCGTGCCAGGACCTATGGTGTGCCAATGACGCTTGTACAACTGATGAGGAATGAATGCTGAAGCTCTGATTGTAGTATAAGAATAAAATGTAGAGCAATACTATGTATAAGCTCAGCAACAGCCTATGAATAGCTTAGCAACAGATGCTTGACAAAGCCTGGCCCAAGCTAGGCGCAATGTCTTACTAGGCGTCTAGCCTTGTAGTATGAGTCTTTGCGTGTCAACCGTCTTCCAGGTTGATATTCCTTTAGGATGGCAGGCAACATCCTCTCCATGCTGGCACACTTTCGTCATAGTTAGTGGGTCATCAGAGGGAACCTCCAGGAAACTCCAGCAGCACCGGGAACTGAGTCTGGTACAAAGACCAAGTGGCTCACTGACATGCAAAATAGTTGATGCTGATATGATGGAGTTGGAGAGATTCGAATTGGTTCCTAGAGCCACAACAAGTGCTCCCATTTATACTGCTACTTTGGCTGGTAGTAGTTTTGGCGGTCCAGGCTGCTTCACTCAAGGTGGCGGTCCCGGCGGTCCCAACCGTTGATGCAGTAATGTGTCGTCCAACATTGGAAGTTACAATGATGATGTAGTAAATCCTCCACGAGGTCGTATGTGAGCTAGAAGACTGTCATGATCCTCTATAGTGGCTCACAAAAACCTCGTAGGCTTCGTACTCTCCAAGATTGCCTATAACGAGGCAGTTCCCAAGTTGTCGAACCTCGGAAATCACTTCAGTGAGGTGGTCGAGGTAGTCCCACTTTCCTTGGACACACCAAACTATTTGTACACGTCCAGGGCTTGAATATGCCCTTGAGGATTAAAAACCCCAATATATTCTAGCCTGTACAGTGGAAAATTCCCCATAGGAAAAATCCTTTTGAATTACGGAAAAATATGTAATTTCACATGGACATCTCTAAAAGTGAAACCGACTGTATCGTGGTAAAGCCAAAATCCAGTACAGTTATCGCCTCACTCCAACAGTGTCTAGGCGTGAGAGCCCTGAATTAGTGTCTAACCTTAGCTTTGCTTTATAGAGGTGATTATGTCGGGACAGTCAGACTGTGTTGGAGTCTCCCTCTGTCAACCTAGTGTGTTTGGCAATGCTCTGTCAACCTAGTTAGGAGGGTCTAGAAGTTGTGCATCTTGCTCGAGTTCCCCTGTGTCAACCCAGAATGCCTGGCAGCACTCTGCGTGCTTGGCTAGGAGGGTTATAAGTCCCTCTGACGACCTAGTAAGTCTGGCAATGGCTGCCAGCGTGGAGAGGAGGCTGCCCTGACAACTTGGAGGCCATTTCACCTGAAAGTATGGTGACCGTGCTCAAAACCTTGCAACAAAAGCCTTGACGGCCTAGCAAGGTGTTGCGCCCTTGGATGGGGCAGGTTGTGTCAGAGCATTGAGCTGAGTTGTGTTTTGACGCTGTTTCCTTGTACCATACTTGTACTTGATGGTACTTTTCAATTACAAGTTTGATTCCATGTCTTCCTCTTTCTTACATTGGAGTACAAGGTTTGCTTGCTGGGCACAGAGATCCTGGACAGCAGCAAGACCCCCTTGTTGCATTAGACCATGAGGTGAATTCGTCACTGCAGGCTCTTAAGACCCCAACATGGTATCAGAGCACAAGGACGTCTGGACATGCTCAACATGTGATTGGAGCAGCAGACCCGTGCCGCAAGCAAGAAGTAGCAGTTACAGCTCAAGCTTCAAAGGATGAAATGACTGTCATCACTCACAAGTGGCAAGGTGAGCGTGTGACAGTCGACTTTGCACAAATGGAGTCATTGAGGAAGCTTTTAGCGACCTCAACATAAAGAGCACATGCACTGACTCTCAACAGTTGAATGGCCTCTCAATGCCAAGCTTGTGCTTGGACCAAGGATGTGGTCCAAGGAGAGAGAAAGCAGTTGCTGAGGCAACCAAGCGCTCAAAAGAGGAGGTGCTTCGGACAAGGGCACGCCGAGACAACGTGCATGCAAATGGAGTCTTGTGATAGTAGTTGATTGACATGAGTTTTGAAGCTCATCGTCCATAGCTTTAGATGCAGTTTTCCCGGATTCAACACCAGGTGCATCTTCATCATTAGCTTCAACTAGCACAACTACCATCGTCATCAACAGCAACAGTTCCGGCGGTAGATGTGGCACAATTAATGCCACAAGCTCTCATGCCAGTGCACATGCCGGTGATACAATTTGCAACGTCGATCATGACACATATCTGCGTGGTTTAGCCACATGATGCTTTAACAGAGATGCCATCCGTGGCACTCGTACCACCACTGCTTGATACAAGTCAGCATGAGAAAGCTGGGGAGAAAGCTTTCAAGCATCAAAGCATAGATCTCTGGCAGCAAATAAGCAAGCAACAGCACATTTTCCAACAACAGCAGCATACCTGTGAGCTACTAGTTGCCCAAGCAGCTCAACTTGAAGGTCAAGTGGTACATATCTAGCAACAGAATGAGGCCTTGTAGCTGAATAAGGCTTCATCAGAGTCACATAAGCCATTTGCACGACTGCCACAACTCATTTCTCTTCTAGACATACCAGAGCGTGTTTGTCCTCATCAGACGAACTAAGATTCATCTCCTCATAGAGGAAGCGTGCAGACGCTTGTAGTGTTCCTTGAAGCATCCACAATGATACAATTACAACAGGCAAAGCATGCACTTGTTTCACTAGGATTTCAAACACCACAAGCAACAGTTGATGACAAGCAGCGGTACTTCGTAAATACACACGTGATGATGTCATGAGGGTCAGAATCATTCCATGCAGTGCTTTGCGAGTCACAAGCAGGGAAGCCATCAGCAACAACCCAGGTTGTCAGAGAGCTAAGGCAAGCAGCCATCTTATAGGATATCATGGAGGGTGGAGTGGTGACCAAGGAACCACGCTGTCATGAGCAGCCTAGCAGCGGCAAGGAGCATTCGCAACGACAATGCTTACTTAAAAGAAACATTTTGGCACTAGTGGTCATAGGGTTGGACGCGTCACCAAAGGTCCATAAACTGACCAACAAAACAGACAACAACTTTGCAGCAGAGGTGGAGTTCTCATGCTCCATCCAACAGAAGACAACCCAATAGCTGAATGCTGATGGTGCATCAAAGTAGCTGAGATAGACGTGTCTTTGGCACGTCCATGAGCCTCAATGAGCGTGACAAGTTGACTCTTCATCAGCTTGTACAGACCTAACGCAACAGTAGCATGCACTACTGACGAAGCAAGCGGCGAAGTAGAAGCCAGCCTACGACCTGCAAGAATAGCAGTGATGTAGTAGATGCTCATGTATGGAGCCACGAGAATGTGGGAGTTCACATAATGAGCTTACAAGCTACAAGTGTATCGACACAACATTGGTACAAGAGGAAGCAACATGGTGGCACCTCCGGGGCAACTCACCACCATCGGTGCACCAGTAAGGAGCGCACCAAGGCAGAGACGCTTGTCAACAGTCTGATATGTACTTCTCACAACGGTAAGACCTGATCCATGACATAGAGCGGGTTGCAGCGGGGGACGAAGAAGAAAAAGAAAAGAAAGGGGAGCATCGGAGTAAAAGAATGAGGGGGATGGTATCCGAATGCACCATTTGGTTGTAGCGTCGGCACCGACAAGTGCAACAAAAGCACCAGTGGAGCAGGGATTCATGATGCATTAGAGCAATCGGAGTCAAGGTGTGCAACACTATGATCGCGCACATCATTATGGTACTGCTCGCTGATAGCAAGCATGTGTGGATCCAAAGGGAATGCAAAGCCAAAGAAAAAACCTGCAATGGGAACGATCCCCTAAGTTAGAGCACATCGATCTCTACATCTTCAGTCTTGACCATGACAACATCAGCAAGGATACATTTTGCATCCGAGGAGACCCTTGACCTCTTTTAAGGAGCCGAGTGAATGTAAACTCCTGAGCACATATGTAAAGGAGCACGTCGGTATCGACCATAGTTGCAGATGCCGTGAAAGTGCCAGCAGCAGCTTACTTTGTCAAAGCAACAACAAAGAAGACCTCGGAGTGAGGGGAAGGCGGAGTGAAGGCATTTGGTCAAGCCTTGAAATAGCACAGAATGTAGCGAGCTCGGAGGTAGACAAAATCCTGCCAGAGTGGCAGGTGGAGGGAGTAAGTCCATCTGGTGTCAAGTGGCGTGCACAAATGGAGCAATAATTCTCCATGTCAAAATCCTGCCGAGACGGTAGGTGGACGCAATAAAGCCACCTAGTGTCAAGTGGCATGCACAAAAAAGGTAGTTGCACTCCGTGATAGAATCCTGCCGGGACGACAGATGGATGCTATAAGCCCACCTAGTGTAAGGCGGCGTGCACAAATGGAGCAGTTGTGCTCCGTGGGAAGATCCTACCGGGGCGGCAGGTGGTAGCCGTAAGCCTACCTACTGTCATGTGGCATGCACGAATGGAGCAGATACGCTCCACATAAAAAACAAATCATGCCTGAGTGGCAGGTGGAAGCAATTAACCCATCTTGACAAAGGCGGCATGCATGGAGACTGGCAACATGCACAGTCTGCACACAGCTGCTCAACACCAGATTTGCTAGCTTGTCAAAATTTGTGAGAGAGACGTTGGACCTCTGGAGCAGTCCACGATCTCATCCTTCTCAAGACCGCAAGTCACACTCTATAAAGAGCGTGCTCAGTAGCAACTGATCCCACAACTGGAGGTGAAGCAATTGTGTAGCAGCTGGAGCAGCTGTCGGAGTGAAGGGGAGGATTCCAAGGTCCAAGAACAGCCTTGGAGCATCTCGTCGTGATCACGATGATTACATGACAAAGCCCGTCCCTCATTCGGATCAGAGCTTTAAAGCCAACTTGGTTGCAGTGCCTTCTAGATGGTGGAAGCAACAACCACCAGTAGTAGCAGCAGACTAGTAGAAAAAAAAAACTTGAGACGTCCCGTGTCTACTATAGGCTGCCTGATGGAATAAAAAAAACTGCCACAATTCAGATTTTGTTTCGACAGCAGCTAGAACCGAGTTTGGGTTTCCTCCCTTCGAGGGCGATTTTACTTCTCGCCACCGTGGATCCTCCTTTATCTGCCGTTCGTATAGCAGCGAAGCAGTGGTAGCAGTTGGAGAAGCAACAACCAGCAACATCTAGCACCTGTTTTAATCCTTTACAGCAACTCTCATTTCAAATTTTATGAAGTGGACCTCACCACTTTTGTCAGCAAAACGAGATTATCACCATCTCCGGGGAACTCGACGAGCTACCTGCAAGCTCAGAGCAGCGCTTAAATAAAAGGAGGCACCGGAGAGCGGAAACCGGCTACAGCCCCATAGTCGGGAAACGATGCAGAAGGAGGACCATTTGACCACGCAAGTTGTGCGACCGGAATAGGCAACCGAAGAGAAAAGAAGGCTGAAAGCTTGTTGTAACAAGCGAAACAGGGGCTGAAGGAGGAAGGGAGCGCTGAGCGAAGGGGGAGGAGCGACATCCACGTTTGACGTCTCTCAGCTCGCCAATGCGGTGAGCTAGGCCAGGAGCCTACTTCGAGAGCAGGCTCAGCCATGGCAAGGCCCTGCAGTGACGGCAGGCTGGCACGATGCCCATTGCTACGACAGCAGGATGGCTGGCTGGCGATCTGCAAGCGAGGCCTCGCGCGAAGCCTGCGCTCGAGAGGACCAGTCGAAAAAAAAAGGGCTGGGCCAAAGTACGCTTGTCAAGCGATGGACCATGGTGGAGGGCCACGTGCAAGAAGCCAAGGCCAAGGCCACGGCCGGTGGAGTGAGCGAGCGAGCAAAGGGCTCGGATTAACGCAACAGATGGGCTGCGAGAGAAAATAAGGGACAAAATGTTGAAAGGGAAGGGGCAACGGTCAGAAGCAGCGAGGGCCCAAATGAGGCAGCCTCAACAGGGTCAAACCACCTTAGCAACGGCGGCTCAGATCTGGCGGTGACGACCATGACAACCAAGAAATGGTGGTCCAGCTGCCGAGGATCTGTCCAGGTCTAAAAATTGACCAAGAATGGACATGGGGCACGATGTGTGCCCCAGCCATGGAGAAATGAGGTTGAAACAGCTGAGTATGGCTGGAGCAAGCAACAGAAGCCGGAGAGTGGATTTGTCAAAGCAGGTGGCTTAGGCGACAGAGGAAGCAGATGGTTGAAGCATAAAAAAAGACTGATTGACGGTGAGATTTTATTCTCGTCCATCAGGGGTGGCTGTAGTAGGATGGAGGTCCAAGCAGGTGGTCCTAAGTAGCGGTCCCGCCTCGCAAGCGCTTCGTCAGTTGAAGCTTTTGGAGCCTTCCACTACAAATCCAAGCCCGTGCATGAGAGACACGGTGGCTTGGGTTGTGGGAGGTTTGCATGAAGCAATCTCGGTGGTGAGTGGGCAGGTGAACCCAACCTCACCCAATACAATTGTTTTGCTCCACCTGACCAGCTCTAACAAGACAACGGCCTCGACGAAACCCAGGAAAGCTCAGAACAAGCGTTTCCAAGGCGATACTCAACCGATTAAAGACCCATTTTTTCCTAAATATTCCCAGTAGCCGGAGAATTTCCAAAAGAAAACCGGAACTCTCTTCTGACAACTGAACGTTTTTTTTTTTCCGGGTAGCTGAAACCTCCACTTATCACTCATTTCTCCCAAAAAACATTGCGACAGTCTCTGCATTCATCAACGCACTTTCAAGGGGGAATGTTGGAGTGAGAGATAGCTGCCTGAGTGATAGCTTCAACATGGCGTAGTTGGATCGACAATCGGAGGTCTGTGCACGGAGTTACAGATTTTTTATTCGTAAATACTTGGGTGCGACTCGGCCGGAAATTTATGATGTACATGCCAGAATTAATTCTGGCATCTAGGTCCAAGGGGGGAAAGTAGCCTGGATCTTTGAGAGCTGCATGCACAAGAGGACTTTGCATGCGTGTTGGCCCAGCTTGGTTAGCAGCTACGTAGTGCATGCAAGCACTACTGGGTTCTTGGGCCGGACTAGTCAGGGTGGGGCTACACCTGACTGGACTGTTGGGACCGCTTGCATCAGCACATGCAAGAAGAGCTCTGGAGCAAGGACCACTCTGCATTAGGTGGTGCATGCATGAGTCATCATTGCATCAACTACCACATGCACGACTCAGCAGCTGCATCACCTACTACATGCACGACTCAGCAGTTGCATGCGGAGCAAAGAGTGGGGATCGTCTTGCGTTAGCGGCAACATGCACGAATTCACAGCTAGGACCACAGCCAAGTTGCCAGCATTCAAGAAGACTCCTTAAGGAGGAAGCTGCATGCCTTGGACTGGGAAGATTCCCAGAGGAGGAAGCTACGACCTTGTAGGATGTTTCCTCTAGGCACAGGGCAGCTGGTCAACTTGCCAGGATCCTAGTTTAATAACAGACTGAACTTATTCACTCAAGTAACTCAGTAAGCAACTCAGCCAACAACTCCAACAAATCCAACAACTTGACCAGTAGTCCATCTCTTCCAGACAACGCCTTAGACCAAGACTCTAAAGTCGCTCTCATCTCAAGATCCGAGTAAGCCTAGAAGCAATTTTCCAGCCTGGGCACGAGGACGCCCCTGACTACCTGAAGGCCTGACTACCTTGCTACGGTGGCCAGACTACGTGCAAGACTCAAGGTGCCTAGCTTGAGCTGTCTTGCTTGACGTTGCCCATCTGTGGGCCAAGAGTTGTGTCCAGGTGTGAGAGTGTAGAGTTAGTGTCTAACCTCAGCTCTGCTTTACAAAACTGATTCTGTCTGGACAATTGGACTGTGTTGGAGTCTCCCTCCGTCAACCTCGTGTATTTTGCAATGCTCTGTCAACCTGGTTAGGAGGGTCTAAAAGCTGTGTATCTTGCTGGAGCTCCCCTCTGTCAACTTAGTAAGCTTGGCAAAACTCTGCCAGCTTGGCTAGGAGGGTCAAAAGTCCTCTAACGACCCAGTAAGTATGGCAGTGGCTGCTAGCGTGGAGAGGAGGCTGCCCCGACAACCTAGAGGCCATTTCACTTGAAAGTGCGTTGACCGTGCCAGAACCCTTACAAAGACAGCCTTGACAGCCTAGCAAGGTGTTGCACCCTTAGATGGGGCAGGTTGTGTTAGAGCATTGAGCTGAGCTGTATTTCACCGCTGTTTCCTTGTACCATACTTATACTTGATGGTCCTTTTCAATTGCAAGTTTGATTCCAAGTCTTTCGCTTCCACACATTGGAGTACAAGGTTTACTTGCTGGGGAAAAACATGTTGGACAGCAGTAAGACCCACTTGTTGCATCAGAGCACATGTTGACTTCGCCACTACAGGATCCAAAAACCCCAACATGTACTTCATGCACAACAGTTGTGCATGCCTGTTGATGTAGACTAGTCAATAGTTGTGTAGTGTGACTATGCACTGTTGGGTTCTTGGCTAGGTCCAGTTAGGGTGGGACTACACCTGATTGGGCAGTGTGGGCCGCTCTACATCAATGTATGCATGCACGACAGAGCACCACATCATAGCATGAATGCATAAGTCATGAGCCACATGGAAAGACGGAAGCGAGGAGCGCATTGAATCACCACACCCATGCACGACTCAGTATCAGGAGCCACTCGGCCGACTACTGCTTACACAAAGGTCTTTAGGCTAAGAATCTTCCCACCTGCAACCGGAAGCTTCTACAAGCCTAAACAGTTGTCAACTTGATAGCTGTCTGCTATGAAAGGTGGTCAACCTGACAGTCTTCATTCAACAACTCACTATTCATCCAAGAGTTATGCTTGAGACACTCCACTAGTTCCAGACATCACCTGAGACACTCTTCTCAAAACCCCATAAAGCCTGGCAACAGTCTGCCAGCCTTGGCAGGAGGACGCCCCTGACTACCTGAAGGCCTCACTACCTCACTCTGGTGGCCAGAGTATGTCCAAGTCTCAAGCTACTTTTCTATTGCTGTCTTGCTAGACATTTTCCACTTGTGGGTGAGGAGTTGTGTCTAGGTGTGAGAGTCCAGAGTTGGTCCCTAGCTGAGTTGTGTTTGCTATACTGTCTCTTGCACTATAGTTGTCATCAACTACAGTCATTTAGTCCCACCATTCTCCTAGTTCCAGCTTTTCACTCTATCTGTATTTGGTGTCCAAGCACAACGGTCCCATTAGCAAGGAACCTTGCCCTTGTTGCACCCCATAAATTTAAAAATTCTCTGGTTTTGTATTTTGGAAACATTTGATGACCATATGCCACTTCTTGTGGCATGACAGGAAGTGTAGGAGTGCGATATAAGGGCCATGAATCTTTGTGGTTGCTTGTGTGGTCGTGAGGATGCTTGGCCATTTGAGACCAAGGCCTTGTTCACCTTTTAGGGTGATTACGATATCCCTTGAGTAAAGGCAGACCTCTCGTTTAGGTGGGGTTTTATTTTTTCTTTGATTGGATGAGAGCATCATTATCTAAACTTGCACTTTATCGTTTCCCGACTCCTCACTCATTTTTTGTGATTTCCTCCCCTTTTTGGCTTGTTCTTGTCAATTTTGGTATTCGCACAAGATGTGGCCTAGTTTTGTGCAAAGTAAATTTAGCCATTGATCTTGTTGATCGACAATGTCAATCCTCATCTAAGAAAAGGTTTCTTCCAACAGTGACTTTCCCCCATCATGATGAGGTTTATGGTTGTGGGGTCACTAGCTGTTGGCTTTGTGCATCTGAGTGTTGTATATATCGGTGTCAATGCGATGAGTTACTACAATCATTCACGGATGTATATATTGGATAATGAAAATGGTGATTGCTCGTCGAATGTCTCGCTTGAAGCCGTTGTTATAGTGGAAATATGGTTTCCTTGGGGGAAAGGTTATAATAGTGATGAATTTTTCAAACATCGATTGTACTCCGTCACGCTTGATTGCTGACATGGATGTTTCAGTTTATACTTTCCGTCACCCTTCTCATTCAACTTCTCAAAGCGAGCATGTTTAGCACGTTCAAAGTTGCTACATGTTTTCGGTGGCATGATGGAGTCGTTCCACCATGGATTAATCTTTGCGAGAGATAGTTTGGCTACTATTGACGATGTGAAAGTCCCCGTGTGAGGCGTCAATATGACTTCGTAGTTTCAAGCTGCCTTTTGATGGACTTTAGATCAAACAACCAAGTCAATGTCGTGGTACACAAAAGTGAGACTACGAGATCAATTTTCAAATATTCTGACCTAAGGAGCAGTTAAGTGCACCACTAAAATCATCAGACTCCTACAATGTTTTCAGTGAAATCTATTGAGATTTGGAAAATCATGCAGTTGAGTCCTTTCAATGGTTGCCGACATTTATGAAGACACTATGAATCATTATCAAGGCTTGTTGACTTCTAAATTCCATCACTGAAAGCACCATTTTTCTATGCAAAGTTGCATAAGTTACTCTTACCTTGGGCTGATGACATGAAGCATGCTTCAATGTTTTATTGTTTTGTACGTTTGTTTGATGTGACCAACACTCAAAACATGCACTTTAGATAAAAGTGAATAGAAAACTAAAGTTTCTCAATCATTAGTACTTTATATTTTTGTGGAATTTTTACCCATTCATTTTTTCTACTTTGCTCGTCATATCTGTCATTTTACAACTCAAAGCGCTTCATATTTTTTGCAAATGTAGAGTTTGAAACTAAAAAAACTATTAATCCTTATAGAGAGTTTGCATTGTGAACAATTAGAATAATTGTCATTGCTGAATTGACATTCTTGCAATGGAGCGAGTTTTTTTCTTTGTTCTTTCAGCGGTGGATGCATCTGGGGATTGATTATTATTTGAGTTCGGGGATAAGTTCTTCTGGCGCTGGCGCTGGGTGGTCAGGTTCTCGAGTTTTAAAAATGTAAAACGGTGACGTTTGTTCCCTTTTCTGTTTTCAGAACATCTTTCGCAACTCCTCCGAATGTTGTGCGCTAAAAGAGGCCGTACCGTCTTTTTGTTATCCGCCAGGCCGAAGGCGCCTTCGAGGTGCAGGGCCGCTGGAACCGTTTTAGGGCCTCTTCGATCTTATTTCCAACTACCTTGTCGGTTGATGTTGAATTTCAGCAACTTTTGTGAGGCAGCTGCCTCGTCGAGGAGGCCTCAACTTGCGAGCTGCAGAAGTGTACATTATCACTTTCAAATTGAGAAACAGTGAAAATGTAAGGGAAGTTACGAACCCCCTCGATCATGCAAGTTTGGCTGCTAGACGAAAATGCTCCAACGTCCGCTGCGTGGTAACACGGCTGTGTAGTCCGAGCCCTACGGCGACATAAGAATGGTCCCTTGTCCATCATGCGACCACTGGCGGTATGACCTTCCGCCGAATCGTGCATAGGGAAGGGCCCATATGACGCTGATGCTGTGGCGTGACAGCTTGATTCACCCATCGCGCACCACATGACGCGATCTTGCACGGTATGAGATGCTTTCACATGCGCGCAAAACTGGTCATTGGTTGTGAGAGGGAGGCAAGCCCCCCCCNTCTCTCTCTCTCTCTCTCTCTCTCTCTCTCTCCCCCTTCCTCCCTCCCTCCCTCTCCCTCTTTCTCTCTCTCCCCTCTCTCTTTCTCCCCCATTCCCTCCTCTCTTCCCTCACTCTCCCACCTCTCTTCTCCCTTCCTCGCCCCTCTACCCCTCTGCCCCCTTCCCCTTTCTCTGGTCTCTAATTCACTCATTCATCTTCCCTCCCCTTCTACCCCTTCTCCCTCGTCCCTGGACGAGATACGATAGACTGCCAGATTTCCCTCCGTCCTGCATCGTCCATGATCGGTCCACCAACTTGCCAGGAGAAGAAAGCATGGACCAGCCAGTTGCGCATCCGCACGAACTCGTGCGTCGCCGCGCGCACCGTTTCCTCGAGCACAGCTGGCACTGGCGTTCAAGCGACTGGTGGGGTCGGTCACCCACCCACCCCTCGTTTGCGTGTGAAAGTGGCGCCGCGCCGTCACTCACGCTCGCCAGTCATAGCTTCCGTTGAAATGGCAACAAGGCCTTCCAGTTTGCTCTGTACTCGCTCACGTTCATCTCGACTTGCGGCCCCGCTAAAAACTCCCACTCCCACCGCTCGCCGATTAACCACCTGGCTTTCCGCCCCCGATTTAGGCAGCAATACCGTGGATTCCCTTTAAGCCCACTCTGAGCGAACCCCTGGAGGATCGTCAGCCTCCTCCTTCATCTTTCTACACACGACCATCTCTTCAACCTGACAATCTCTTCGTCCATCGTCGTCGCACTGCTTAGTAAGGACCCGTCGTGGATCGTTCGTCGACGGCATTTGACCGACGGGCAGCAGGCGTGAACCAGTGTCGAACAAACCACGGACTGACTGGGGACTGATCTAGCATCGAAGGACGTCGTAACTCACGACTCGTGAATTCCGCGTTCACACAGTGACACCACCTCCACACCCCTTGCGGGGATGCGTGGTTGTGCCGATATGGTGGCAACTGCAGCCTGTCCCATCTCCGCCACAGACAGCGGAAGTGCCAACGGGCGCCACCCATCTGCATGCCGGCCTCGCTGCCTGCCTGGCTTCAGCAGCAGAGTCGGTGGTGGCGAGATTATGGCCTCTGCGGTGTGCCCCATTCCCGCGGTCGACTGGAGGTCCGTGCCCATCCCCCCCATCCCCGGTCCGCGCTCTGCATCCATGTTCGGTGATGCTGCTGAAGGCGGCGTGCACCCTTCAAGAAACCAAGCCGACGGGTGGGACTCGGCGCCGACATCGGCGTCGGAGCTGGCCACCTCCGACGCGCCACATCCCGTCGGCGCTACCGCCGCCGCCGCAGCAGCAGCAGCAGCAGCAGCAGCAGCAGCAGCAGCATCAGCAGCATGCCCCATCTCAGTCGTTGACTGGCGCCGCCGACCTGGCTCGACAGCGGAGTCAAAGTTGTTATGCGAATGGCGGGCGCTCGGTCGCACGACGCCAGCGTCCTCCTCACTGCCAGGGAGTCCGGAGAAGTGCCACGCCTCCGCATGTGTCCGCGAAAGTCCTGACCTAGTCCGAACCCAGCGCTCAGGTGAGCAGTGCGCTTTTCCACCACTGGCGGCGCCCATCTTTTCCTTCCTTCCACCTTCCATGGAACAAAGTTCTGCCCTTCCTCCCTCGCTTTCACCCTCCCTCCCTCTCTCCCTGGGCTCCTCTCCCCAATCCTCCTCAGCTTCCTGTCCTACTTTCTTCTTCCTTTTCCATCCTCCCTTCCTCCCATTCTAGGAGAGAAATGTGCAGGAAGGCTCTTTCCTCCCTTTGCCGTACCCAAATCCTTAAACCTTGGGGGGCATTTCTGAAGGAGATGGTCTGCCCCCGATGGAGGAGCTTCACATGTTCTAGCGAAAGCACCTTCCACAACGCAGCAAGTGTTTCGGGCCAGGAGAACAAACCATCTCCCCCCCCCCGGCCATCCGCCGCCAGGGAGTCACTTCCACTCGTCTCCCCACTTCCGTTGTGTATTAGTTAAACCGAACCAATGGCTACGTACGTACGGTTCCATACCTTAGCTTGTCTCCCCCTCGTACTGCATGGAATTCACTCGTCGTTGGTCCATCCCCTCCCTACTTGTTGTCATGCAGCAAGTCCAAGCTACATACAGCGACAGCTGTCATCACTCAACGGTGGACGGGAGGCGCAGCGGCTAGCTCGGCGCCGACTGCCAGGTGAGACGAGTGGGCGTGACATAGATGTACACATGTGTACATAGATGTACGCATGTATACATAGATGTATGTATGTATACATAGATGTATGTATGTATACATAGATGTATGTATGTGTACATAGATGTACGCATGTATACATAGATGTATGTATGTGTACATAGATGTACGCATGTCCACATAGATGTATGTATGTGTACGTGACGGCCAGTCACTGACGGGAGATCTGGACGCAAAGAGCGCCACTACGAAGGATTCCCATGGAGAAGGAGATTGCTGTTGCCTGGACGCCGAGCCCTAGTTGTGAAGAGTGGTAATTGTTTTTGAAAAGCCGTGCGCTGAGGGTGCCACCACAGTGGTGGTGGTACAAATGGGCTCTAGCCACTTCAATGAGCAATTTAAAGCTTCTCAACAAATGTTTTTGCACCTGCTGCACCGCTTTCAGGCTGTCTGGTAGCAGTACTGCATTCTGCATGCTCCTGCGAAACTTTCCTGCAGTCACAGCCAACTTCACAGACTGTGATTCACAGTCACAGCCAACTTCACAGACTGTGATTCACAGTGACAGCCAACTTCACAGACTGTGATTCACAGTCACAGCCAACTTCACAGACTGTGATTCACAGTCTGTGAAGTTGGCTGTGTCTGTGAATCACAGTCGGTGAAGTTGGCTGTGTCTGTGAATCACAGTCGGTGAAGTTGGCTGTGTCTGTGAATCACAGTCGGTGAAGTTGGCTGTGTCTGTGAATCACAGTCGGTGAAGTTGGCTGTGTCTGTGAATCACAGTCGGTGAAGTTGGCTGTGTCTGTGAATCACAGTCGGTGAAGTTGGCTGTGTCTGTGAATCACAGTCGGTGAAGTTGGCTGTGTCTGTGAATCACAGTCGGTGAAGTTGGCTGTGTCTGTGAATCACAGTCGGTGAAGTTGGCTGTCACTGCGAATCACAGTCTGTGACGTTGGCTGTCACTGTGAGTCACAGTCACAGCCAGCTTCACAGACTGTGATTCACAGTCACAGCCAACTTCACAGACTGTGATTCACAGTCACAGCCAACTTCACAGACTGTGATTCACAGTCACAGCCAACTTCACAGACTGTGATTCACAGTGACAGCCAAATTCACAGACTGTGATTCACAGTGACAGGCTGTGACTGCAGTGACAGGGTGTGACTGCAGTGACAGGCTGTGACTGCAGTGACAGGCTGTGACTGCAGTGACAGGCTGTGACTGCAGTGACAGGGTGTGACTCAGCCAGCATTACAGTCACCATCATCAACACCATTGCGAGCATCATCACCACTTCACAGTCATCTTGGCAATATGGCTTCATGGCAGTGTAATGGCATCAAACCGTGATGCCACAGGATGCAATCATGATCATGGCTGTGTGGAAACCTCTCATTATGGCATCACTTCCATGATGGCACCGTCAGCGCTTCATGGACATGATGCCATGATGCCATGGTGGCGTCATGGCATCATCGCAGAATGATAACACGGCTTCATGGCATCATGGCATCATGGCATCATGGCATCATGGGATCATGCCATCGGATCCCCCTCACCGTCGTTTTCCCCTTTGTTTCCGTGCAGATGGTCTGAGCCCTCTGTCCATTGCCTCCAAATCTGTCTGCCATTCTCACGAGGGTACACTGAGCACCGCGGCTGCTCCGGACCAATCAGACAGCTTCTTTCAAGCCTCCAACTGTGCTGCGATAAAAGCAGCATCTGAATCCTGCCCCTCATCACCACTTTTCCTAGAGGGACAGGCCACAATCCCAGCAGCAATGCCAGCAGCAGCAGCAGTAACAGAACCTCCAAACAACCCCACATGGCAGAGGTTCCCCACCGATCCTCTTCATGTGCCCAAGTACAACAACAGCATGCAAGATTCAGTGGCTGTTGGCTCCACTAGCCTGGGCACAAGCACATGTGATGGCCTTTCTTCTTTGTCTTCACCAGATTCATTGCCGATCGGAGATCTGTTTTTCGGCGCGATCAATGGTGGAGGCGAGCTGGTATCATCTACTGCAGCACCAACACTCGCAGCCGGTTGCATGAGAGGCAATGAGCTGAAAAATATTTATGGCTGTGCTCATTGCCGCGGCAGGGGAGGCGGCTGCGAGATGGTTGATGGTGGAGAGCCAGCACTCGAGGAGGAATGCGTCAACTGGACTGGTGAGACTTGCTCGTGCTTTCTCACCTTGCACGCTGAATCAATGCAGAACCTAACATGCGCCACGATGGCTTTGTTCAGGAGAATGCTCTTTTTAACATTCTGTGTCTTATCTTCACCTTTTTCCTGCAGATGTCGAAGCCATGTGCAAGAACATGGACCTTGTGGGAGTGATGTTGGAGGACATATACATCCTGCCGAGCGTGCCTCTGCCCCAGTACCAAATGGACAATCATAGACTCACCGAGGAGCATGCACATCGTGTCTTGTATGCGCTCAAGTTCCGCAACATGGCATTCCTTCACTACCCAGGAGACCATGTAACCAAGCAGCTCTTCACTCAAGTCTACCTGAATGAGTGACGATGGCTGCCATGTTACCTTGATCTTTCTGTTTATTAATGTGCGCTGTCTAAAGATGTTGCCTCATTTTCCAGTTCCTGCTTATTGCGCTGGCTTTCCTGTTCCTCCACTTTTCTTCTCATTTGTAAAAGCACTTTTCCATCATTATTTAGAGTGAGTAAATCATCTCTCTAGAAGGTGATCTCAGTGTACGGAGCTGGTGTTTGAGTTATTTGAGCTCCTCCAAAACATGAAAGTAGCACTGGCATTACGGCATGGGCGGAAGGGCACAAGGGGCGAAAGCAAGAGCGCTGGCAGCTGTGCTGTCTGCGGTGGAAATAAGATCAGCAGCAACTCAATTTGTTCCAGACTGGGCTACACTGCTGCCTTTGCCTTTGCGAGAAGAATAGCTGGCTGTAAGAACAGTTGCAGCAGGTGCTGGGTCGTGCTCAAGAAAAGCTGGCGCATGACCATGCTGGTGACAGTGTGACCACACTCATTCTCATGTTCTTCACCTGATTTTGAGTTCACCTCATCATCATGCTGAGCTGTGTGAGCAAGACGAAGATCGTCCTAGTGGGTCACTACATAAGTGGGACCATCAGCGTGGGCAGGCATCGTTCCCACTCTCAACCCTGGCTGCCAAACAATTTCTTATCAGAGGTTCTCCTTTACCGCAAGGTGTAGGGAGAACTGAAGGCAATGTGTCGGAGATGCTACAGAAAAGCCCACCTCAAAAGAAAATGCACCCCGAAGGAGAAAACAGGTGGGAGTGCAAGAATGAGACACAAACAAAGTGTCCTTACCCCACAAGGTGTCCTTACCCCACACTGGGTGCAGAATGAAGAGTGGGGATAAAACAGCAGTGGCAGAGGCCGAGAGCACAGAGATGCAAGATGACGCTGTGATTGGAAGATAGAGAACACCTGTAGTTACTGCAGCTCCTCATTGAAATTAAACTGCATTGGTGGGAATCATCTTTGTGACAAGAAAATTTATGGGAGAAGGAAAGGCAGATTTATATATGATGAGATATGTGGTGGAGGTACGGATGGAGGTGACAGCATATGAAGTAGCTGTAGTGGTATTAGCTACAGAAGAGGCAAAAGGTTGCTGCTTCTATGACCACATGTGTGGCATTGTCAGCAGCTGCTCTAGAACCAGAGAGCGTTAGCAGCATAAGTTCATGACCATGTAGCATGCCCAGTAGCACTGGTGTATTTGCAAATGATGCACATGATTCAAGTGTAGTTGCGGAAAATGTGGCTTTCGCTACAGCGGCAGCCTCCAGAAAGGCAACCACTGGAATGGTAGCAACAGACAAAGGCCGAGCTGACAAAGCTGAGTCTGCTGACTCAGCAGCGTCCAGAGTGGCAGCTCAAAACCAAGGGAAACCCAGAATAGCACTGCTAGTGACTAATTCTGGGGTCAGGGGGTCTTACCGTTTTGCAATCTGCATGCAGGTGCGGTGGCAAACAACCACAACTTGCGGTGTCATGGGCCAAGATTGGCTAGGTTCCCAAGCAGATTATGCCAAGGGCAATCAATTTCAGCTGCAGAAAACAAGTCCAGCTGTGCTCAACCTCCAAGTGCAAAGAGTCTGGCGGCCATAGCAGGGTGCAAGTTTTGCAGAATGCGACCGGAAATATTGGCAGTCGCCACTTCCATGCAGTGATGAGAGTCACATCTGCATCGGTGGAACTCCATAGGCAGTTGAAATCTAAGAGTGGCTTGGATTCCTGCTGGTCCCAAGAGGCAGCATGGAGCTGCTTTGGGTGTCATTAAGAGTGGATGGTAAGCAAGAGCTACTGCTACAACTGCTGGTACTTCAGATAGGATACTTTGGTGGTGTGAAACAATGCACTTTCATTCTTCTGACATCAGACCCAGATCCAAGGGATCACCAAATGAGAGCTCGCGTCAAACAAATTAAAATTTTGTCTACTGCTATGACGCCAGTAGTTAGTGGGGGGAGAGGGTTGAAGGAACAAAAGAGAGGGCATACACTTGGACATGGATCACACAAGCTTGGGAATGAGAAATAAAAAAAACCAAAAAGGGTTAAAAACATGCCACAGGGAGCTGAGAGTAAATAAGAGGTGAACGTGGCGAAGCGAGTCCCACCTACACGTAGGATGCAAGATAAGGCTTGCAGCCACCCTTGGGGTCGATGTAGACGTTGAAGAATCAACCATGACCAGCTTCTGCTAGAAAAAACCAGCAGCATGACTCCAGAAGGAATATTCATTGGGAACTATCGAACCAGATATCATGCCTGACACTAAAACATGCTAGCTTAACAACTAGATCAACATAAAGTACATATGGGCATGCAGTTCAGCTGCGTGCATGAACAGTTCAGCGCAATTTCAGACGTCAGTAAGGACGCTTGACGAGAGCTAGGTAATTTCTTGGTGTTGTGCCACCGATGAGGGAATCAGTAATCTGGGCCTGCTTGAGCGTGAGATATCAGCTGTGAACAGCAGGGACAACGCTCATGTTAATATAGTCTCCTGAATGTCTGCACAAGTGGTGCCAGTCAAGAGGTCAAAGTCTCACGGCCATGGTACGACCACAAAACAACCATAAATCATCATTAGCAATGCATCGGGCACACAGGCACCAGTTATCTATCTATCTCTCTCTCTATCTCTCTCTCTCTCTCTCTCTCTCTCTCTCTCTCTCTCTCTCTCTCTCTCTCTCTCTCTCTCTCTCTCTCTCTCTCTCTCTCTCTCTCTCTCTCCCCTTTTTTTTTGGAAATATTTCAAGGATACATCCTATAATTGCTACTTCTGATAGGTTGATACTATCCTAGTTGTCCGTCATGCTGTCATGCAAGAAGTCATGAAGAAGAAAAAATGTTAGTTCAGGGGAGACAAGTATAGTAGTTGAAGTTTTTGCACAGAGAAATGACAGCTGAAAGACACAATTTTTAAAGAGCCATTAGCGGTGTCCCAACATGTGGAATGCAGGTCAGCTGTTTCTACAGCCAAGAAACAGCGTTTCCAAGTATGGATCTGTGCAAAATCACCGGAACAAGGTGTCATCTGAACGCAAGATACATATACTCAAGACGGACGCAAAACACACACACACACACACACATACACACACACACACACACACACACACACACGCACACACACACACACACACACACACACACACACAAACACACACAC
>SZWC01002503.1:76310-96881 GCA_023375785.1 Penium margaritaceum | reverse complement strand
GCATGCACATGCACACACACACACACACACACACACACACACACACACACACACACACACACACACACACACACACACACACATACACACACACACACAAAAACACCCAATTCTTGAAATATTCCAGAATTTAAACTTGGAAAAACATGCAAATGCATGCAAATGATGCCGGTGGCCACTTCACTGAGAAATAATAGTGACGGCCGATTGGACAACCAGTACCCTGCAAGGACATAGATGAGTGACACAAGCAGCACAGGAGCTCCTGAGATGACCATAGGCTCTAGTAGGCCGGTAAAGAGTGTCACCGGGTTGTGGGTCGCGGCTGTTTCCATCAGAGATTTGCAAGAATATGGACATGAGCCAAGAGGTCACCGTAAGATGTTGAAAATTGGAGGCAGACATGACAAAAACAGCACGCTCCCATTATCCAATAGAAAGAAGTTCCATACGCATCCTTTTATTACCATGATGAGTGCAAAATGACAGGGATAATCTAAACACCCCATGCTCACCCATCATCATACGTAGGGGTCAATCCAGTTGAAAGGATGGCCTTTCCAAAATTGTCATTTGCCCATTCCTTCTGCAAGGATTCAGCCCACTGCATGTCAGTGCTTACCCAGATGGCAGTGATCACATGATTGAAGTGTGCATGAAAATTTTCAACCCTATCCTCAATGATGAGATTCCTCTGGTTTTCACAATGCAAAACGATTGTAGGTAAAAACTGGCACAAATCACGGAACAGAAACATGAGAAACAAAGCCTCAGCAGAACCTGCACCCAATGCCACATACTCAGCCTCAGACGAATTTCAAGAAATCTGTTCTTCCAAGAAGGATCATGAACGATGTGCACCTCCTCCCATCCAGGATCAAGGCCCAATAAGTTTCAGTATAGAAATCAAGGAACATTGAGCACTGTCTTCAGAAACAGATCCCAAAGCACAGATTGGAGACCAAGTACCACACCACTAAAAAATGAACCTGCAACTTGATAGCTCAGGGACTCTGTGAGACTATCGGGATTGGTGGTTGTGGCCAGGTATATCAGTGAGCCCATGAGACACATGTGCAAGGTCACTTCCTCTGTCTTCTCAAGCTGTGCCAGATCTTCAATGTTCCCGCATCCGCTACAAAGATCACTGCACTTACGGGAGCTGCATTGGCATTAAGAGTTGTATTTTTACTTCATTGCTGCATTAGCAGCAGTACCCACCATCGAGTATAGATCATGGCAGTACCCAATACTTCTGCTTCAACAGCATTTATGTCTCAACCTTCTGCCATGATGATGGTAGAGGCTATGGTGGATGTAGATGTTGTTGTCAAAGGAGCCAGATTTTCAATTGGCAGTTGTAGTTGTGGTGCATTCATCACCAGAGCCTTATGCACTAGTGGTGGACGATACTAGCAATAGATCTAGTATAAGTACTGCCCAATCTATCAAGGATAACCAAGTTAGGTCAAGTGGGTTTTTTTATGTAATTGGATGTAGCCATAACGGTGTTAAAACTCGATGTTGTATCGTGCAGAATCCTCTTCTTGAGTGGCATTGAGCGGCATGCTTGTGGATTCCTTTCATGGGAATTTGAGAGTGCAGGAAAAGGTCCATATTTTAATGCATTAATCTAGAGGGAAAGTATGCTAGATGAATGCCTACACCAGAGATAGATACCACTAAAATGTCCTCATTAGAGAAGGATAGTGTGTGGAGTGAAAAACCATGTGGAAAAAGCACATTAACTAAACTTAGTCTACGTAGGAGAGTTCCCAAGACTAATACAACTTGTTTAGAATGCAAAAATAACATTCTGGATAGAGGGTGTTTTGGGAATTCTTGAGCACAGAGTTTTCCAGCTTCTTCCATCAGGAGGGTTTCTATGTGTTTCTTGCGGCTGAGAGCTAAGTGGTGAACATCCTAGCAGCACATGACTTTCTGTGTGCTGCATGAAAGGAGGTGGAGTAAATGATTTTCCGGAATGCACTTTGTGAGCATCTAGATCTGCTCTTGGCTTGGGTGAGCATTGCATGGTGTTGTTGCCGATGTCGCAGATTAGCTTGATACCCCAGTCAGTGCCATGTGGCCAATACAAATTCTCTAGCAGTTTTTTTAGCGTCTGATTGGTACACATAATCTGACCATCATTTTGATGTTTGAATGTCGTTGATAGTTGGATCCAACTGCTGTAACGAGTCATGGTTTCCCATTACACGTGACTTGTAAACCTCCCATTTCTGTCACTAGCAATGGATTGACGGATTTCGTGTAGTTGAACAAAATTGTTGACTTGAGTGGTTTTTCAAATGACGTACACCAATTTGGAGAGGTGTTAAACCACTAAATAATAGCCCTCCAGTGAAATGTCCATGGATTTTTCCTATCATGGCTTAGTTGGTAATGGTAGAGGTAGAAGACAACCCTGGGTTTGGTTTGTCTTGACTTGAGGTATAGTTAATCATGCCACTTGAATACAGTAACTTATCCACGTACTCTCGTCGTGTGTATACAAAATTTAGCTGACCAGTTAGTAAAAGAGGAGGTTTTCATTTCTTTAGTTTGAATATCAAAACACTTTGTTTAAATTGGTTCAATAATTTCAAACTCATTTGTCAATGTATGCTTTGAATGATTTTTCCCTTTAAAGTCCTTGAGGGTAGTATTGTTTGTCACATACTCTGTATGAAACATCTCAAAAAGTTCAATGACTTCCTGTCACTAAGTAAACTGCCAGTTTTCAATCTAACTGGATGTTCTTAAGGGGGTGTGCACTTCATTCGCTCAAGCATTCTGAGGCTGATGTCCATCTCCCCCCTCCCCTCACACCTAAAATTTATGAGGGTAGTGTATCATGAAGATGTGGAAACATCTAGTCTGATGTACTCTCCTATGTTTGTCATTTCCCCCTCCAAAACATCTAGAGTGAACTGAGGGAGTGTAGTGGAAGGTGTATCGTAGACAGGAGTAAAAATGTACAGTTATGAATTTTTAGGCATGTGTATTACAGTAACCCTCGTTTAGATACTCGTATTGATACAAACATGTGACAAAATATCAATGTTAAAGGAGCCGCGGCAGACGTCAACCCTTTTCCCAATATGAATTTGTATAAGAGTATCTTGTCTATGAGACTAGGTGATGGGATATTAGGGCATGAAAGTGTATTTTGTTTTTACATAATGTGAGCTGAATATGGGGCATATATTGAAAACCATTCACCTCCCTAGTACATTTTGAATTACAAGAACCTACCAGCAGGCAGAGTGTTCCATCGGGATCTTTCGTGCGACTAAACGGGACCCCGATAGCTCATCTCAGCCCCCTCCCCCCCCCCCAAATCATACATGCGCCAAAAAATGCTCACAAGTGTATGAATACACTTGTGTATTCGTCTGACCCTCTCCCAGATGCACTACCCAATACACACCCAATATACACTCATGGAGGGGGCATCGACCCCCCCCCCCCCCCCCCCACCCAAACATGTTGAAATGTACCAGGGAAGTGTATCGGTACGTGTAGCTGGTAGAAAAAGAAAAAAATACACACGTGCACTTTCACGTGTGTATTTTGATTTTGCACCATTAATGAAGAATTTTATGGCTACACCGCTCTATTCCACAAGCACATTGTGGTGATACCCAGTTTTTGAAATGGAAAAAAAAAAAAAAAAAAAACTGATTTACCAAAGTCAGGTACAAAACACATACGTATAATTTACACAAAAAATAACACATATGACGATGCCGTACACAAGATAATGCATGCACCAATACTACACAAGTAATAACACATATGCCAACACCATGCAGAAAATATGCGAGGAACCCAGAAACGTGGAGGAAAAAAAAGCGTCATGTTGGCACCACATACCATGCAATTTTGGTGCATGACATGATTTTTGTCGTTCACTGTGGATCAGCCGTATGCACCATTGCACTTTTTTGCATGTGATTTCCATGGATCATGGTTGCAGCATGGTCTTCCTCTCAGCAAATCCTGCCCTCACACTGGACTCAGCAATTTCTTCTTGGTCTGTCTTATTTCCGCAGTTCACCACCTTTTTTTTCCACATGTATTTCTTTCATCTCTTCTTGAGAGCTTGGCATTGCACCGCTGCTCTCTTCCTCCTACAAATCCCTCGATAGCAGCCAGATCCACTTTGGTGATGGTGCACCCACAGCCCGGTCTCTGCAGGATGGTGTTCTTGGTCCCGGTATGCCGCCTCTCTGAGCTCCCTTGTCTCACATTGCAAACCTGCCTTCGTAGAATCCGCACATTGCTGCATGTTCCACTGTATCGCCACCGGTTCTCTGACACGGAAATTTCCAGCACCTGCTTGGCTGCCTGTCTCCCTGGTTCACCTCTCTGGAAGAACTGGGCCCTTTACTGCCTCTGAAGAGAGCCAAGTCTGCTATCGTTGATCTCCCTTGGCTAGCCAGCTCTTCAATTGCCTTCTTTTGTGGCTTTCTTACCCATTTCTTGAAACTCTGCCATGTGACATGCTTACTCAGCTGACCTTACCTGATGTTTCCCTTGATACTGCTCACCACACCCTTCAGATTACCCTTCTTGGACGCCACTTGAACTGCTTCATCATCTCAACAATATCCTACATTGGACTTACGGAACCATCTTGGGAGGATGCATCCATTCTTTACAGGTCAAAATCTTGCACCTCTCTCAGTGCTCTCCATGCCACACCTCTTCCTGGCCGACATCACCGCCACCTGTTGGGAACCTCCTCAGAGCTGAGGACCACTTCTGTGCTGTCCTGAAGCAGTCCCTTCTTTTCTTGTTTGTGAATCCACATCCCGCTCCCATTTTGAGGCTATGGGGGATGAATTCTCTTATCATGTCTCCTGGTCCTCAGCTCCTGCAGCGTGACATGTCGATGAAAACTTTGGCCTGCCGTACTCTTCAAACTCTTTGTTGGAGTTCATGGCTTCAATATTGCACATCACCTTTTGATGACCCTGGCTGGCCACATGTGCATAGACCTCCCTTTTTTTCATTTTCTGTTGGGGCCTCTCTTCTTCCAACACACCTGCTGACTTTCCACTCAGATTCTCATTTATGACCAATCACCCTCCAAATGTATACTCATGTTCCAGTGTATATGCTTGGTCAAAATCTTAGAAACATTCATAGAAGTTTCATGATTTACACTTGTTCATTACCTGGCAGCAACAATGTTTTGCATACTTTGCATCAACAGGTCAGATTTGGGGATGGAAGATCCACACCAGCTCTGACACAATATGAGTGATCATTGAACTTGAATACAAGACAATCACCAGGGCATTTTTAAAAGTCCTGGAATTTCGTCACTTATAACATTGAAATCAGCAAACATGAGAAATTCAAGCTTCTTGGATTACAATTTTCTACATGTGTTATAAGAGCAGGACTGCGCATTTAAGTGTTCAAAAGATCATGTTGATAACCTGTGCACCCAGGAGAATCCTATCCAAGTGAGTGTTTTCTCAGTGACTTCAATGTCTTCAATACAAGATGGACATTCTAAAATTGCGATACTTGGAGGAGAAATGCATCTCATAGAATCATAGTGGGCAGCTGTTTTGGATCCAAACGCCAAAACCCTTGCTGCCACAGCATTATCATAACAATGACTACTTTGGCGTTTACCAAGACTTCTCGCTGTTGGCTACTCAAATCAGTAACAGGTTGAATTCTCTTGCCAAAGACAACAATGCAGGTTTTGACCTGAGAATTTTGTGAAAAGCACTTAATGATCATTACAACAATACCACTGACTCTGAGATTTAAAAAAATGACTAGCTGAATTTCATCGCATCAGCATGGAAGTAGACACAAAGCTATAAGATCAAATTACTCATCTTAACAGCTTGGGAAGTGGGATCAAGTCAATTGGGAAATCCACCTTAGAACGAACAGCGGTGCCGATGTTGTTCTCTGAACTTCTTCCCGTTTACAAACTTCTTGTGTTTGATCTTGATCGCCGATAATCATGCATTTACGGCTCTTGAGTTCGTACAAGTCATCATCACCCAGTAAATTAATGTTTTTTTGTTGTGTCCACCACATAAACTGGATACACTGACCATGTACATTTTACTGATACACTCTAGCCTTTTGGGAGGGGGTCACCCGGAGACCAAGCCCCACCCCCCCCCCCCCTCCACAAATTATCAAAGTGCATTGGACGAGTGTATATGGTGCGTGTATCTGAAAGACATGCAAGATGATATACTAATGTGTAATACACTAGTGTACAAGTACATGCCTCGATACAAAGCCCTAATACACTCGGTCTTCGGGGGGGGGGGGGGGGGGGGGGGGGGGAGACTCGTGGCTACGTGGTCACTGTTTCATCGAGTGTGTGTATGCCATTGACTGCGAATACACTGATGCATTTTTTTCCTAATCACAAGAAATGCATATCATTTCCAGATACATTTTGCTAATACACTCACACCACTCAGGGAGGGGGGTGTGCTTGGGCTACAGATGAACCCCCCCAATGGTAGAGTGCATTAGCAAAGTGTAGCTGGTCAATGTATCCGGTCTATGTGACCGCCGAAAAAAATTACACTAATATATCGGGTGATGATGGCTTTTCCACACTAGTCAATCGTCGATTAACGTATATCAACGACTTTGATGTAGACGTGTCATCAAATTCAATTACACTATTGTATTATGTTTTCTCTCATCACACAAAATAGATACACTGACCAGATACCCTTTGCTGATACACTCCATCCATTGGGGGGGGGGGGGGGGGGGGGTCAGCAAGAAACCAAGCTCCCCCCCCCTCCCAAACTGTCAAAGAGTATTGGGCGATTGTGTATGGTGCATGTATCTGAAAGACATTTAAGAAAATACACTAATGTACAGTAAACTAGTGAACCAAGTACATGGCCAACACAATACACGCCCCGATATAAAGCCCCAATACACTCGGTATTCTAAGGGTGTGGGAGGGGGAGGGGACTCCTAACTATGTGGTGACCGTTTTGTCGATTGTGTGTATGCCATTGACTGCAAAAACACTTCTGTATTTTTTTTCCTCATATCACGAAATGCATTCACTGTCCATATACACTTTGCAAATACACTCGACCCATTTAGGGGGGGGGGGGGGGGGGACATCCAGAGCCCTTCCAACCCCTCCCCACAATAGTAGAAGTGTTTTTGGAGAGTGTATGTGATACGTGTATCTGATGGACATGTAATAAATTGCACTTGTGTATAGTACACTAGTGAACAAATTCAATGGTCATCGCAATACACGCCCTGCTACACAGGCCTGATACGCTCGACAGCTCCGAGAGGGGGGGGGGGGGGAGGGGAGGGGAGAAGTCCGATAGTGAGAGGAAGAGGGAGAAATATCTATGCACAAATAGATTGTCCTTCACGGTTAATGGTTTAAATTCAATTTTCATGTCATAGGTAAAAAAAATACATCGTCCTTCACATGAACAGAAGATGAAAACATTTTAAGAGAATTTCATGGAAATTACCAAAATGTCCATGTCTAATACACTAACTGTGTCATGTATAGAACACTCATGATGAACTACACCTCTGATTTTTTCAGCAGTTTCTACAGCAACATAATTAAGGTAGACTAAGTCTTCTATTCCTAAGAAGATGCCATGAAGGCTGAGATAGCAGATGTAGTGATGGAGGGTGAAGTGTCAGCAAAGAATGCAGCTCTTGTAACTATGCAATAGATTCTGATCTAGGTAAGGCTAAAACATGTTGCTACCTGCAACTGCTAGAGGGAGCCAGGGGCGATTACCTATATTAGCTGGAGTCCAAGTCCGTGAGGGTGTGTCATATAAAGAGGGGGTGTCATCAGAAGCAGTCTGATAGTGTCGGCTCCACTTGCGCCATTGTTGCTTCTCATTGGTTGAATTTGTCTAGTTTTCTCCTCGTTGATTGTTTCATGTCAACTCCCACCGGTGGATGTCTACATTACACATGGGAAGAAATTCATCTATCTCCATTGTTTCAACTCAGTGTCATCCCTTATCACAGAGGCACTTAAATCAAGAATCAAGGTCCTCATGCCCTAGAGTGATGCAAGAAAGAATAGCTAACGCTGTTGACACCAAGATTGTTGCTGCTGTTGCTGTTGTGGGTGAAGAATGCAAAGTACTAAACCTGCTGATTCTCCTCCTATGGGTACAAGTGGCAGAGACTCAAATCTCCTTTCACCACTATTGTTGCCGTTGCTCATGTATGTGGCAGAGTTTAGATTCCCGTATTCCTAGTGTGCGAAAAAAGACGCTGATCTTCTTGTTTTCCTTGTCGTGTGTTGTGCAAGCTCTAGAAATTTATAAATGTTGATGTTGCGACTGTTGCTACTATCGCTCCTACTGTGGCTACTGCCGCTGCTGCTGTTGCTATTATAATGTGCTCAGGTGGCTTAGCTAAAAAATCGCAACTGTTTTTGCTCCTTCTTCCTGCAGCCAAAATGCAACAGCTAGAAGCCTGTTGCTGTTGATTATTCTTGCATGGCACCAAAACACTGATTCTTTAGCTAATGGTGCAGCGGCAAGACATCAAACCTATTGCTACTCTTGTAGCTTAAAAATACAGCAAACTTCTGAATCTACTGCCAGTGCTCCTCTTGTACTTTTTAATACTGGTGTTATTTTAGACTGTCAAGCTTCATACCTATTGTTGTTGTTGCTTCTATCATTGTTACTATTGAAGAGGAGGAGCTAGTGGAGCACCACCACTGAATCTACCATTGATAGGCCAATGTGCAAAGACATTGCAAGTAGCTTTGCTTGTTTAACAAGTTAGCAGGATAGTGCTCACCCCCCCCCCCCCCCCCCCGCCCAATCTGACAGGCTTCTGGACTGCTAGCCCTCTCGTAGGTTGGCAAGATTCATTGAATTGGCAAGATTTCTGGTAAACAAGCTTGTTGCACCATCCTTCTCTTAGTGGCTGGCATCACTTCGAATTCAAATCCGTGGCCAAGAAAATCACAAAGTTAATAGTCCAGATTTTGTGGTCAGGAAGTAGTGGAAATCCGTCCTTATGGCTGTGATACTATTAGAAAGTGCCATGAGGAAATTATAGTGCAATTGAGATTAAAGTAAGTCGCACAAAATGAGCCATGGCTGCCGTAGAAGATTGAAGCTAGTCGCAAAAGTAAGGGAAAATTCACAAGAGTGAATAGCGAGAGGGTTTCTTTTCTTTTTTTTAGGCCACAGTTGAGGGGAGGCTTCCTGTCACCCTTTGAGGTTGAGCCTAACTACCCATTGTAAGAATTAGGGCTTGCTCAGAAGAAATTCTGATGCAATCCAGTAGCATGCAATATCCCTAGGGAACAACATCCTTGCAGCCATTAAATGCCAAACATACCCACCATGCCATATGAAGAATGTACTTCCACAAAGAGCATATGTGGAGCATTCAAATTTCCCTCAACAAGTTCTAGTCACTTAGAATAGACTATCTCAACTAGCACACTGGCACAAAATACACCCAGAATAAAACTTAGGTGAAATGATAAAAAAACCACCATAGTGACAACCAAATCTGCCCTAATCAAAGCAGGATGATACAAGCAGGAGAATCCCCATTGAATTTTTTGTCTTCACCGATCCATTTTACATCCCTCACTCACCAAAAAACACGTGCATGTGGCTGCTGTGTAGTAATTATTCTTGTGCCATTTACAAACGCAAAAAAGAGACCGGGCCAGACATTTTGTTTCCAGAGTTGGCCTGCATTGTTGATGACATCATCAATTTCTAAGTGGATGTTTGGACCACATGATTGGTTCCCTCAAACTATAATCATCCAATTCTGCTTTGCCAGTTCTTCTGGCTTTAATCTTCCACCTCATCGTCAGTGATTGTTGGGAAGATCCCTGGTCCTCAGTCCAAGCTTCCCATCCACCTACAGGTTGTACATATAGGTAGCATCTTCCATCCATTTACAAAGGGTTTAGAATGGGTTGACTATTAAATTATAACCATGGGAATCTACTTCGTGCTTGCATCCTTCACCAATGTCAATTGCCTCCTAAATTTGATCCCATGATTAAACTTGTATTGGGAACACATCCAACCCTTGGTCTGTTCCCATGGATTTACCTCATGTAATGCCACTTTGAAACGCCATAATTCCTTGGCACTCGTGTATCCTTACCTCAGTCGCTCATGACCAAGGGCAAAAAACAAATCTTTCCCATGGATAGCTTCAATTGCCTACTTGAGCTACAGAGAGAGGGACAGATCAGACAACCCCCGCACCACCTTAGATCATTAAACACACGTGCTTTTGGATGAGTACGACCAAATTCTCGTGAAGATGTGCTCTCTTTCGTTAAGAAGCTAAGGAGGACATTATTCTTTTTCTGTAGATGAACAAAGGTAAGAGGGCAAGAATAAAGGAAAAACTAGACTGGAAACATGCAGTTTTATTCACCCAAAAATCATGTCACCCTTTCCTCTCCCACCCTCACATTGTTTGGTTTATTCTCCTGTTGTTCATTCCCAAGGCATTTTACATTTTAAGATTTCAGCGCTTCCTCTCTCAACATCCCTACCCCTCAACTTCTGTTTCAAGAGATCATTTAGGAAATCATTACATAAGAATGCGTGTTTTCTAATGTTGGCTTACCATCCTTCGGCATCTCTCCCTCAAGATGTTGGCTTCTCTGTGGCGACGCCGTACAAGGCACTCGGCTTTGTCGACCTGATTTGTTTCACTGGACCACTGCAAAATGGTATTTGTCATATTGGAATTTTTACTATATCTTGGACCTGTACTTTGATGATGGATCTGTTGTTGTGTGTGTCGTACACGGCTTACGGTGACCCCTCAGCTCATGTCCATTCACGTGCAGATCCCTGAGATGGCGACAGTGGTAGAAGTCCGGCGGCCGGACGTGCGCCGGACTCTCTTATTATTTAGATTCGTGCTGTGGGACAGCACATAGGCATGCACCCTATCAGGACGTAGATCTCGTCGATGCGGCCGTTCTGGTTCAGTCGGCTCGTCGTTCTGACGTGTCTGCAGGGAGTTATGCCCAAAACTGTGTTTTCGCCAGTGTTTTGTCCTGCTAGAAAATGTGCGCCCTTGTGTGCCGCGTGTGTATGCACCCACTAGGTCAGAGACACTATTTAGGTTGTCTAGGCCTCAGTTGTTCACCCTCTCTGCACATTGCTTGCAGTCAGATGCGTTCATGCGTCGTGCTAGTCAGACCCTTGCAGTTGATTTCTTTCCCACTGCCTAGCACATGCTTGCATGCATTCTGTCATGGTGTCAGAGCGGCGAGCCACTGCTCGCACAACTGTGTAACAGAGGCGCAACAACCGCAGTAGCAGTGAGCGACCGCAGCCATTGCCTTGAGTAGCAGCAGCAGCAGCGCCCACTGTCTCGGCGAGAGGTCCTGGGAGGACCCACCACAGCTCCGACCGTTTTCTTAAAAAAAAAAAATACCAACAGCAAAAAAAAAACCAAAACGCCGCGACAGTTCCGCGGCCGTTCCGCAACAGCAGAAGCTGCTCTGCGGAAAATTCACGGTGATCCGCGGTGTTCCGCAGATCCGCGGCGTTCTGCCGCGGCAGCTCCGTGGCGGTTCTGGAACACGCCGGTGGTGCTCCACGGTGCTCCGCGGTCGCGAGCCCGCGGCAATCCCGCGACTGTTCCGCGGTCGCCAGTCGCGGCAGTTCCGCGGTGGTTGCAGAACGCGGTGACATTGCTGCGGATCTACCGCGGGTGCACGCGGCATTCCGAAGTGCGTCACCCCGTGGTAACGGTGCCGCGGCAGATCCGCGGCGTTCCGCAGATCCACGGCGTTCCGCCGCGGCAGCTCCGTGGCGGTTCTGGAACACGCCAGTGGTCCTCCACGGTGCTCCGCGGTCGCAAATCCGTGGCAGTTCCGCAATTGCCAGTCGCGGCAGCTCCGCGGCGGTTGCATAACGCACTGACGGAGGTTGGTATTTCGGTCCGCGGCAGTTCGAGGCAGTTAGCGGCTGTCCGCGGCAGTTCGTGGCACTCGGTTGCGTTCTGCATTGGCGCGACCGCAGTGGCTGTTCCGCGGCAAGTCCGAGGTGTTCCGCGGCAGGCCGTGGAAATACCACCGGCAGCACCGCAGGCACTGTCCTCTTAAAACCCGGCTGTCATGCCAAACTCACCCACACCAGCGCGGCCACCGACGCAGCTGCCGAGGGCAGCTCCGTCAGCGGCCAACGCCGGCCGCCGCCATCGTCACCACAGCGGCAGCAGTAGCAATAGCAGCCGCAGCAGCAGCCGCAGCCGCAGCAGCAGCAGTAGCAGCAGCAGTAGCGGCAATAGCAGCAGCCGCAGCAGCAGCAACAGCAGCAGCGGCCGCCCAGTCCGACGACCTTGGCGCGCCAGGTGCGCACGTTGGCTGACCTGCAGGCGGAGAGCCGCCAGACTTTGACGAGGCAGGTCGCTGAGCTGCAGGTGCTGATCAGGGGCTTACTGCCCCAGCAGCACCAGCCCCAGCAGCATCAGTTCGTAGACCTGAGCAAGGACCACCTTGATCATGGCGGCAATGCTGACAAGGTCGTGGAGACCCTTTCCGACTCTGGCGAGGAAAGTGAGGAGGCGCTGCTCTGAGCACGCCTCCTCCGCCTGGAGGCGCGCCGTAGAGTGCGTGAGGCAAATGCCGCCCTCCAGGGCATTAGCTCTAGTGCCGATGCCGTCCTGAGCTCATCTCGCCGCCCTCTGAGCTTTGAGGAGCTGGCTCTGCGAGCACGCCTGGGCAAGGGGGTTGCCTCCTCTATGCCCAGTCCCGCGGTGGCTTCCGCAGTCGCTCTGCCGACGATCAAGCCACCCAAGTGGTTTGAGTCAAACCCGCCCGTCTTCCAGACTGGGAACGACTACAAGTCCTGGGAGACACGCTTTCGCATGTGGGCCATGAGCGAGGGAGTTCTCGCCTACTACCTCACCCCTTACCAGGCGTCCAACCCCGCCCAGACACATATGGCGGTCCGCGCCGCCTCCAACCTGATGAAGGCCACCCCGGACTTCACCAAGGACTTCAGTCGTTTCCTTGGCGATCCACTGACCGGCACGGGAGCTGACCCTTGCACGGCGTGGGCACTGACTGTCACCCTTTTGAGGGAGCCACCTTGGCCTTGACGTCCCAGCGCCTCGCCGACTTCAACTCTTTCTGCCAGACTACTCCCTACTACAGCAGCTGACTACTGGCGCCGGGCGATCCAGCTGTACAAGGAGCTAGGAGACAATGTCCATGCGCAGTACTCCACTCTTCAGATCATCCTCTACGGCATCCACCCCAACTACGCGTGCGTCTTCAGCAACGTCGACCAGACCCTGCTGCGCGACATGGGGAGCGACGGGACCCTGCTGCGCTGGGCCACCCTCCACTTCCTCGAGGTCGCTGGCATGGACGCAGTGAACCGCACTCGCCGCACCACCGCTTCAGCTGCAGTTGGCGCCGCGTCCTCCTCCCCGCCGTCTACAGCGACAGCGGCACCAGCTGAGGGGAAGAAGGGCCACAAATCGACAGCCGGTAGCTCCAGCAGTTGGACCAGCAGCGGCACCAGCACGAGCAGCGTCTGCCGTAGCAGCAGCAGCGAGAGTAGCAGCAACAGCGGCGGTAGTAGCAGCAGCAGCGGAAGCAGCGGCTCTGGGAGCAGGACGAGCCGCCGGCTCATGTGTTTCAACTGCGGGGGTGACCATCACTACCCCGACTATACTCGCTTGATGGGTCGTCCATTGGATTGGACAAAGATCACGCGTGGACTGTAGTAGGCGCACGAGGCGCGCGTGCGCCAGAAATCCGGTGCGAACGCCCGCTCTGCCGCCACTACCGCAGCCGCCCCGGAGCAGCCCGCCGCCACATCAGGCTCCTCAGCTGACCCTCGCGGCCAGGCGCTCGCCGACCGGGACAGGACGATCGCCGAGCTGCACCAGCGGTGATCCTGGCACGAAGGCTCTCGGCCTGAGTGCTCGCGGCCTCGCTGAGGTTCACCCTGGCTGTGCCACTGGCATGGAACTACTTGCTCATGAGCGCGGTCTCGCTCGTGACGCCGCTGAGTCCATGGTGATGGTCGACCCTTCCTCTGCAGCGTATGCCCTAGCCACACGCAGTGCACCACTATTGTCTCTCAATCCCACCAGTCTGCCTGAGGCCTTGTCAGCCCCTGACGCCGAACAATGGCGCGCTGCCTACCGGGCTGAGCTCGATGCCATCCGAGAGCACCGTGTTTTCGAGTTGGTGTACTTGCCGAAGAACCGTAAGGCCATCAAGGCCAAGTGGGTTCTAAGCAAGAAGCTCAAACCAGACGGTAAGGTTGAGCGGTACAAAGCCCGCCTGACAGCAAATGGCTTTTCTCAGGTCCCTGGTGTGGACTACACCGAAACCTTTGCCACTGTTGGCCGGATGATGACCACGTTCACGTTGCTGAGCCAGGTGGCATAGCACGACTAGGAACTCCATCAGATGGATGTCAACAACGCGTTTCTGAACGGGGACCTTGATGAGGAGATCTACATGGTCCAGCCACCCGGCTTTGTGGATGGCACCGGTCACATGTACCGGCTGCGGAAGGCCTTGTATGGCCTGAAACAGTCACCTTGCTGCTGGAATCAGGAGATCACCAGCACGCTGAGACGCGCTGGGTACGTTCAGAGTGATGCTGACCCATCCATGTTCCTCTCACAGTCCCCAGCATCGCTCGCTGCCATCGTCGTCTACGTGGACTATCTTCTGATCGCCTCGCCCGACCTGGAAAAATTGAACGCTGCAAGGCCGTTCTCTCCTCGGCCTACAAGATGAAAGATCTTGGCGAAGCCTCTTTCTTTTTGGAGATGGAGATCATGCGCGGCCGTGTCCGCCACACACTCCGTGTCCATTAGGCACGCTACGCAGAGGCTGTGGAGGAGCGCTTTGCCAACCTCCTCGCTGCCGTCCGCACGGCCTCCACGCCCATGATCCCTAAAGGGCAGGCTGCCCCGAAGGTGGATGACCCAGCAGACCTGGGGGAGCCAGTCGATGCGACCCTGTACTTGCGAGTCATCGGCTCGCTCATGTACTTGGCCACCACGACACGGCCCGAAAGTGCCTTCACTGTCAACCTGCTTGCCCAATTCTCGCAACCTCCACACCAGCGGACACTGGAGGCAGCAGTCCGGTGTGTGCGCTACATCCTGACCACCGCACGCTTCGGCCTGTGCTTTCGCGAGCAGGTGTCCGTTGTGCTCGATGGCTACACAAACAGTGACTGGGCGTGGAGTCCAGATGGCAAGAGCCGCACCGGCCACATCTTTCTCATTGGAGGCAGTACAGTGACCTGGCGAAGTGGGAAGCAGGGCTGCATCGCACGCAGCACTGGTGAGGCAGAGTATGTTGCTCTGGGCGCCGGTGCAGCTGAGTATGTCTGGCTCGTCCGGCTGTTGCGTGAACTCCGTCAGTCCATTCCCCCCGTGGTCCTTCAGTGTGACAACATGAGCGCGGAGACCATCGCCAAGAACTCAGGCGTGTTCCATGCACGCACAAAGCTGATCAATGTCGAGCACCACTTCGTGTGTGATCTAGTTGACCGTGGTGAGATCCGAGTCATCCACGTGGGCACTGACAGGCAGCGCGCGGATTTTCTCACCAAGGCTCTGGGTCGTTCGAAGTTTCATGCGGCCACTCGTTCCGTGGGACTCTGCCCCATCCCTGTTGCAGGTTGATTCCTCGTGTGCCACCTTGCGTGTGTTGTGCTTGCTGCCTGCAGCGCGTGTGTGTTTCCTGCTCTGTACAACGTTAGTGTCTGCATGTGCATGGACGTGTATCGCCCTCCTGTCATGGGGGAGTGTTGTTGTGTGTGTCGTACACGGCTTACGGTGACCCCTTGGCTCATGTCCATTCACGTGTAGATCCCTGTGATGGCGACAGTGGCAGAAGTCCGGCGGCCGGACGGACGCCCAGAAGACTCTCTGATTATTTAGATTCGTGCTGTGGGACACCACATACGCGTGCAGCCTATCGGGACGTAGATCTCGTCGATGCGGCCATTCTGGTTCAGACGGCTTGTCGTTTTCATGTGTCTGCAGGGAGTTCTGCCCCAAACTGTGTTTTTGCCACTGTTTTGTCCTGCTAGAAAATGTGCGCCCTTGTGCGCCGTGTGTGTGTGTGTGTGCACCCAGTAGGTCAGAGACAATATTTAGGTTGTCTAGGCCTCACTTGTTCACCCTCTCTGCACATTGCTTTGAGTCATGCGCATTGATGCGTCGTGCTAGTCAGACCCTTGAAGTTGATTTCTGCCCCACTGCCTAGCACATGCTTGCATGCATTCTGTCAGGATCCTCCACAGATTTACAAACATGTTCACCATTCATGATCCCTCAAACCTCCCTACATCCATTGTCTTTTGTCCGTTACCCTCCTCTCCTGCACCAAAGCAAGCCTATCGTTTTTCTACCCTAAATACAATTGCACCCCTAGTATTGAGCCTGCCCATGAATGCTCAAAAGAAGATCTTAAGCCTAGTTTTTGTGAATGATTAAAACCCTTTAATTGGATTGCACACTTGACCTCCCCCCCCCCTTCTTAATTCCCTCTCCCCCTCTGCATTCCTAAAAGTATACTAAATAATCCGTACACCTTTGTCCTTCCTGTCGGTAATGTAAGAGCATCAAACATGACTTTCTATTATGATAAAGACTACAAAATTCAAGTGATTCTCTTTAATGCATGAAAGAAAATATTTTATAACCAACCCTGTTATTCGTGGACCTATTGAACAGCTGTCCTGAAACACTACTTAGTCTGTTAAGAGCTTCATTGTGTTCTTATCATCTCTCTATTTTCCTAGTTCTGAATCTCGTAACCCCCTTTCCATTGGCTCTCCACAAAGAAAACCCGCTTGCATATTTATATTCCTAGAAAAGGGAAGAATTTAATCTACTATTCATCTGAAATAATCCAAGTCTCATTACTCTCCCAATGTCATCCAACGTATTGTTCTCATAAAGATCTACGCTTTTGTTTTTGGTTGTATTCCAGTTATTAATATTCTGAAGAGGCCCAAGATTCTATTCCTTCTCCCTCAGAGGGTTTTAGAGGGGTTGGGGTTCATTCCAGGGCTTGTAGAGGTGCTGAGTAAGCTCCCTGTCTGTCTTTGTTTTCTTGGGCAAAGAAAATCATGTTTACCTAGGTCCCAGAGGTAAAACAATATTTATCTGAGGTGCATCTCGAAACCCGTCGAATTCGTAACATTTTCATTGCCGCTTCCTGGGCATTGGGCTTTAACCCTCGACAATTCCCAGCGGAACGCCGCCACAGGCTGGTACGACGTCGTACGAAGGACCCGTGGACAATTAGAGTCCTCGTTGCCACAATAGAATGAAGCGGGGAGCTGGCGTGGCGGACTTATTCTGGCCATACATCGAGATGCACCCCCATCAGAAAAAGAATATTCCCGGAGTTGCTCGAGCTTTTCACGCTCCATGTGGACCTGCCTCGACGCTGTGGCCCTTGGAGCATGTGGCTTGGGATGCTGACGGAGGTTTCGACTAGGAGATTTTGAACCTGCGTGGCCATCTCAAAACCGGTTCACTTGTGTCATCGATTGTTTGGTTTTAGGTCCATTATAGGGTCAGGTGCGGCAGGCGCTGTAAACCGAAAATGTAAATGACAGGTTTTTCATTTGCACCCGAGGGTTCGAAAGGTGAAGTGTGTGGTCTCCGATTCGTTACTTGCACAGGCGCAGAAGCGATGGTGGCCAGTGGTGGGCTGCAAAACGCAGGCTGGTGCTGACGGAGGCGCGCTGTATGGATTTGGACTAATATGGGTGCCTGGACAAGTTTAATCCCTTCTCATTGAAAGGGAATCTTGTCTTTTCCCATATACATTTTAGACCGAGCTCGAGCCGTCAAAACGCGCAGGCGTAATCTTCAGCCATTCCTAAGATCGAAAAGGAAATGTTTTCTTCAATACAAACCACGACAAAGTCTTTGCTACGTTATCCACCGTGCGATTCCTAAACACCGCTTCTACGGAGGCTCGCGCATTCTTGCACGAAGAAAGTTCCGGATTTTTCACTCAATCTACGCTCCAGGGTCATTCGTACACGAGCCACCGCCGGAAGCGCTGAAGCAAACACTCGTTCACAAGCAGACACAAGTAGTTCACAATTTGTCTTTTTCTGCGACGTGTCGAGCCTAGCCTTCCCTCGCGAAATCAATTCGACGCGAAACGAGGTGCGGTCGAAACGCATTCAGTAGCAGGAGCAGCACGAGGTGGCGCCAACCAGCCAACCACGCTTCGGCCGCCTTCTCGTGCTCTTTCACTCCAAAGAAGCTCCCCTGCGCAACGGATTCTGTTCTCTCCGTCGTCTCTAACCATTCGCAGCAGCGGCAGCTGTGGCTGACCGTCTTGCTCTGGCCGACTCTGATTCTTGCTAGCGAATTCAGCAGCAGCACCGACGAAGTTCGTCATCTCGCTGGCCGTCTCTTCTGCATAGTTTGACAGCAGCAGCCATGGCGCCGGCACTGGTTCGTGAACTCGCCCACTCCCTTTTACACTCGGTCGCGATGCGTATGAGCTGTTGCGACTATCCTCTTAATGTTTTAATTCCCAGAACCTTTGTCCGCGAGACCTGATCTCAGCACCATGCTGCGGAGCTCATTGGATCGGCAGAGTTGGCCGGATGTGATGAAAATGCCCGAGCCCAAACTCAAGAGTCCTGGAATCAAGTCCGTGGCTGAATGTCATGGTCCGAGATGGTGTCGTGGGGGTTCCAGGGGCCTCGATCTCATCACCAAAAGAGAAACAGGGTAGCCTGACTTGACGGCCACAGGCGAAAGCGGGTAGCGTGGCTTCACCGCCAAAAGAGAAACAGGGTTGCGGCCCGCAACCTTCTGAAAACCACGCAACTTGCGGAACTTTCGGAGTAAGCTCAGGCAGCCGTTTCAGTTTAGCCTCTTCGGTATGGAAGCCAAACTCCATCACCGGCGGATTTCGTTCGTATGAAATCTGGGCAGCTGTGAAATCTGACCCGCTGTTTCAAGTGGGTGATGTAGACCGTCAGCCTCGTTTTCGCAAACCACTCGTGTTCTTCAATGTCACCTTCGATGCGGAGAGTGGTGACAGGCGCGATTTGGTGGTCGTGCATTGCAGCGCAGGGTCCTGATTCCTCAGGATCCCGATTGAGTGTGTGTGTGTGTGTACGTGTAAGAGAGGGAACGAGAGAAGAGGTGAAGTCCTGCTTTTGTGCTTGCGGGAGGCTGACGGTTTTCAGCACGCAAGAGACTGAATGTGGAAAGTGGGAGAGAGGGAGAGAGGGGAAGGGAGATGGAGAGGGAGAGGGAGACTGGAAGGGTGAGGGAGAGGGGGGCACTTAGGAAGGGTGCAGAGTATGCGGGTGGATCGTTTCGCTTTTTCCTAAAGATTCTGTAAAGTATTTGCAGAGAGAGGAGAAAGAAGGGAGGGTAGTCGGAGTGAGGGGGGATGCCGCTGAGGTGACGAGAGCATCACAGACCCCACCCCACATTTTTTTGTGCAGAAGATCGCATCAGAGGTTTGTTTTGCAAACCAAAGACTCAGATTCAACGTTAGTGCTGGTGAAAAGCTAGATATTAGACGTTGAAATTTTTGCCAGAATTCTGTAGGACCTCTGATGCCGAACTGAGATGCTGATGTGCCCCGCAAAGTGTGGCGCGTGTTTGAACCAAATGGATGGTGGTGGCTGGGAGTCCCAGCCACTCTAGTTCGTTCATGGTTTCACTCGCAGGCTAAGTATGGCAACGCAAATATCGACGTGCTGCCCTCGTGAGTATGGTCGCACTCACAGGGCATCACGTCGAGTGCGGCCGTGGACAGATCCACAGCGTGGATCTGTCGGTGGCCGCGCTTGTCAATCTAGAATCCCAGCTATCTTGGCGGAAAGTTTTGCTGGGATTTCCTTCCTCCTTCGTCTGTGCACTTTGTCTTTTTGTTCCTGTCGGGCAGAAGTTGATCACGTCGCCCAACAATCCGAACGCGTTCAAAGCGCTGATTGCGGCCAAGTACGCTAACGTGAAGATTGACGTCCCGGCCTTTGAATGGGGCAAGACAAACAAGTCGGCCGACTTCCTCAAACTCAACCCCATTGGCAAGGTGGGCAATGTCTCTCTTTTGCTCTCCTTTGCTCTCTCACGTTGACTGAAACGTTACGGCAGACACTGTAAAACTGAACATTGCAATGCGATGTTCAGCCTATCCTGGTAGGTATGATTGCCGTGCTGGTGGTTGAATCTGGCAGTCACCCCTCCCCCGTTTGGGCAGGGGGAGGGGTGATGTGGCTGGCTTTTTCTGCATCACATCAAAGAAGACAATGGGAAAGCTGCAAACACTGTTTTGCCAATATGGGTGAAAGCCGAGCTTTGCCTGGAGAGGCCAAGCTTTGCGCAAAGCTGAGCATCGAAACGGACACCGTGAGGCAATGAATGAGTTTTATGGGCCGCGCATTGAGTCGCACGCTTTTGTTTTGATGAAACAACATGGTTAATCGTATGAACGAGTCAGTGAGGATGTGCTCTGGTGGTGGATGTGGGGTGTGTGTGTGTGTGTGTGTGTGTGTGTGTGTGTGT